>JAIUZE010045885.1:0-121958 GCA_022085475.1 Heliosperma pusillum | reverse complement strand
TATTTGGGGTACATGGACGAGCTAGCGAGCGAAGTATTTACCTTGGACGTATATTCGGTTCATAGTTGTATATTATTGTATACACTTTTATTTCCGTATTTATACGGGAGATATGTCTCCCGTCTTGTATATTTCTTTTGTAGAAGTTTATTTCCGTATTGTAACGAACCTTTTTATTATGTAATGACACCTTCGTATTGTATTCATATCTTTTATGTATTTAAAATATTTTTTTTTCTTTCCGTAAATTTGAGGGCCTCGTGTACAATTACGTGTTTTATGTGTTTTCTAGGCTAGTAATCGTATTTAGATTTTGGTTAGTATGCTTAGGACTTGTGTTGTTGTTGTTGGTTGTTGTTAGTTGTTAATTGATATGAGAATTGATGAATTGTGATGATAGATGATACTTGTGTTAGGCCTTAAGTGAAATTGTGGAGATTGTGTGACTCATACCTGTCCGAATAGGACGCAGGCTGCGTCGTGGTGACGCAGGCTGCGTCGTGGTGACGCAGGCTGCGTCATACACTGCCGACAGAATTTTTCCTGCACTGACCCCTTTTCGTAAAATGATCATATCTCCTTCGTTACTTGCTTGTTTTGGGCTTGTGACATCCCGTTGGAACCGTAAGAGGATAATCTATCACCTCCATTTGAAATTTCTGCATTTTCATGTCTAGAACTCTAGTTATGACCGTTTGAAGTGGACCCTTGTTTTCGTTGGTTTTCAAACAACGTTGTTTTGGAGAGGTGATCTATGTTTTATTCATTATGCTTCATAAACTTGTTCTAATGCTTATGTATCATGTATTGACTCATGTTTATCATATTTAAACTTATATGATTCCCTATTCTCATGTTTTGTGACGGTTTTGGGTATGTTCCCACTTTGAGTCGGTTTTTACAAATGATACCGCTTGAGCACGATTTTGTTCTGTGCATTGATTCTCATCCTTGGCTACCTTCCGTTGTAAGGCTGGATGTCGGAACGGAGAGGTGAACGGAGAGGTGCTTATCCTACTGCTTAATGCATGGTCAGTGGGCTAGACGAAGTTGCGTGGAGTTGAACGCAATGCGTTGATCGACCCGGCCGTCAAATAATGTGTACTTGCGAGGTGGTGTTATTTGCATGTAGCGTACCGCTTGTTAGGAGGCTTGAGCTCTTTTCCGCCTCTTTCGTGAATTGATCTACCGAATTTGGGGTACTCGGCATTTATTATTATAAGCCCGAGTCTTGGATGCGAAACGTTTTATCGCATGTCGAATCGGAACACGTTTATTCCGAGATCCTGGCCATGTTTAGACTAGGACCGGATATTTATTATCGTCGTGCTACCAGGAGGAAATTAGTCTACATACGCGAAATGTTTTATCGTGTATGCTTTCAGGGAAATGTTTTATCCCGTGGATGCCTTTTAATCATACTTGCCATGTACACGATGCTAGTGCGTTTCATTTACCGTGAGATATGTCATCTTGTGTCGTTCTTTGAATGCGTGATTTCATGATATTATTCATGGTCATTGCATGATTAGACACCGTCAAGGTCTTGGTTCGTGAATGGATGATATTATGTCGTATTTATTGTGATCATCGCATGACTTGACTTGGTTTGTCTGTCGAGTCTCAATCTTATCAATCTTATACCGCTAACGGGGAGATGCAAGCCCTAGTGAGCGTATTCGATTGCCTAAGAGTGTCTATCCCGAGTCTTTGAATAACATGATGGTTACGGTTTTGATTTCCACATGATCTCATCATTATCTATAGAATTGCCTATCTATTCTTATCGCAACTCACATGTATATATATATGCATGCTTTCCTTTTGTATTTCCTTATATGTACGTTAAAGGTGATATGGCTGGGAGAACCCGGAGTTACTCCCCACTGACTGTGGCGTTCATGTTTTTCATGGATGAACAGGTTGCTTGCTTGGTTGACTTTTTGGATATGATATTTTGGGGTTCGGGTGTGAGCTAGCGGGCGTTGTCCCTGGAAGTTTCACCTCTAGACGATTTTAGCTAGTTTTGCTAAACACTTGTTCTTTGTTAACGTTTTAAGAGACCCCGTCTCTTTGTTGTATTTCCGTACTTAATTGTAATATTTTGACACTCCTCGTTTTATTTAACTTGCATGTATAAAGGTTTTTAAAATACCGTATTTCCGCATATCTTTTCACATGCTTGTATGTTTTATATTTCCGCATTCGCGAGGGTTGTCACATAAAATCCAAAGTTATTGGGTGAAGTTTTAAGATTTAATTTAAACTAAAGTATAAAAAAATTACGCAATGATCGAAATTGGATATATGCACAATACCTGAAGCAGGAGCTAGGGGACCAACAAACTTTGAGAACCATAATCAAACAGCAAGCCATGTTCAGATCAATCATGCCCAGACTAACCATGTCCAGAACCAAGCAGGCCATGTCCAAGCAACAAAACTTTCAGCAAAACCCAAAGATAACCATGCCCAAGCAAACCATATCCCAGCAACATCACCCTCAGGAGGTCATGATCAAGCAGCAACAACAATAACACAAGCACTACCAGCCAGGACAACAAGGTCCAAAGCCATCCAAAACCAGAAGAGACCCACAGAGACCAGTACCAGTTCTAGGCCAGATATTCTACATCAATTGTCCAAGCAAGGGCTCCAACTTCTTTTCCCATCTAGTTGAGGCTCTTAGCTACCAAAAAGTCGAGGATAAGTGAAGAGTATGGATTCCTAGTACCTAAGAGGGGGAGGGGGTGAATTAAGTACCTTTTAAAAATTTCAACAAGTTCTTTATAAATTAAAGCGAGTTGAGTCGAAAAGTAAAGAAGAGTTCTGATCGTGGCAACAGTCAGTTGAATTGTTACCAGTTCCTTTCATATTGAAGCGAGGTTGTAGCAGACAGTATTGATGATTGTTGCTATGCTAAAGTAAAGTACGTAAATCAAAGTGCAACGGAATTAAATAATATAAAAATCAACACACGATTTTGAATTACTTCGGCCTACGATCTAAGGGCGTACGTCCAATCTTCATTATATTGCTTTGTTAATAAGAAATCTACTCCGACAACTTAAAACCTTTACAATACAATGACCAACAACCTACTCCGGTTGCGAAAGAGTTTAAGAACACACTTGTTCTAAAACTCGACTCTTGAACTGAAAAGTTACAGGATCTTTGTTCCTCAAATGTTGTTCTCAAAAAGAACTTGTGAGGACAATTTCAAGATCTAACTATTCAAGTAACAAGAATATATCACAATGACAACAGTAGTCTGGACTGCAACTTTTGAAGACTTTGAAAACTTTTGCAAAGAAAAGGTTTTGGAAAACACTTAGACAAATTTGCAAATGAAAGATAATGCTTTGGAAAGTCTTGGGAAATCTGAGCATTTAATGTCCTCTATTTATAGAGGAAAGGAGTAAGCATGACGTGTTATTAAATTAATTTTTTTTTGGGGAGTGTTGATCATCCTAACGTGTGGATATCACCAAAAAATTAAGCTTGTTGAAAGAGATGTTTCATAAAGAGAGTAAGGCTACCAAAGGTAATGATGGAGAGGTTGAGTGATAGTACTTAAAATCTATAAAAGTATCTTTGACCTTTGGTTAAAACATGGAGGATATTAACTATGTTAGCTTTTTCATAAAGCATTTCTTTGCCTTATTCTAAAAAGTAAAACATTCTTCAAATAATTTGATAAACCACTTCCCAATTCAGATTTATTTATAAAACACATTTTTGAAGAAAATAATATTTAAAAGGAAAAAGTGATTTCGATTCAAGAGTTGCAGACAAAAGCAACAGTTGCACTTATGTGATCAGTTCACATAAGTACTACGGTTATTATTCAGATATTGGAGGCAACAGTCATGCTCACTGTTGCCACAAACTATTGCCAAAAGATGTATTATATTACTTTTACAATTGTACTCACAACCTAGGACAACACCAACTATGAAGGGTTCTTGACTTGATATTTGACTTTTTTCTTGATCAACATTGCAAATGGTTAGCCATTGGAACCTAAGAAATAGTCACTTGATAAATATGTTAAATTGGCATGTCATCATCAAAATGAACCCAACAATAAGTTTTCCTAATTGTCCTTGGAAGTTCATGAAAAACAGCCCACAAGTTGATGATTCATTCTGAAGAGCCAGGCAGGTTTCAAGACCAACAATTGAACAAAGGCATCTTACCTTTTGCATAACCCTCAGTAGTATTAATAAGGACGTTAGGAAGACCCTACTAGAAGTCCCTCTCAAGGCTCCATTTATAGCTGCAGACAGCCAAGACAAGCTCCACAAAGAAACTGCTCACATTGCCATTTCGGGAAAGGGACAAGTTTACTTTTCAGTTGCTTTTCTGTTGAAGTTACAGTCTGTCCAAGCTCGTCTTATTAGTAGACTTTTGTATCTGTTTTGTTGTCATTGTAATGCTCATTTCAAGCCCTTAGATGTAGCTTTATATTGTGTGGCAGAGATCTTTTGTAATGCTCTATATAAAGAGCCTTTTGATGTAAACATAAATGAGATTGAATGAATGAAAAATCAGAGTTCTTACTCTATCAATTGTTAACCTGTGCCAGTCTTGGTTAGCTCAAAACCTTCAACAAACTGGTACTACTCTTAGTTTGTTGGCCTAAGCTTGAGTCATTCACTTGTGCTAGTCTTAGTGGGTTAGTTTTGCTTAGGATTCACTGCATTTGGAGCTGTCTGTGCTTGCCTTGACAATTTTGAATACAGGGTTTACTATCTTGTTTTAGTTGTTTTGCTTGTGTGTCTTCATTCTAATCCTGCAATAACCCCTAGTTTGGTGTATCAATACCACTCAAGGCACATTTGGTACTCAACATACTATAATTAGCATAAGCGAATTGGTTAAACTAATTATAAATAATAGCTTTGATTGTCATGATTGTCTAGTATATTTCAATTAACAAATTTAGTAGAAGTGTTTGGTAATTAGCGGACTTAAATTAATAGAATGTTGAATCTATGTGTAAATCATTGATATATTCATTTTTTACAATCTACTAAAGTAAATATGATGGCAAACAACATATTGGAAAACAGTAGATTGGAGCACGATCTACTATTTCAATAAGTTATTTACTAAACAAATAAATTAGTAGATTCATGAGTCAAACATGCTAAAAGCTTTAAATATGTTGAAAATTTATCAATCTACTACGGAGTATTTACCAAACACCCCGCCCCCCTTAAATAACGTTGCATACATAAGCTGAAGAAATGACCAAAATTTGACTATAAATTTCTCAAAAGATGAAATACTATTGAGAGAAGCAAAAGAGTTACTTACTTTATTCTATCATTTCGAATAAACCGTATTTTATGTAATGAAAATGAGTAAAAAAAATCTTATGAGAAGTACATGAAGTTGTGTGAGAGATGACATAGACGAATTGAACCAAACACGAAAAAAAAAATTAAGATTGACAGGAAGACAGAGTTCTATTAGCCGAGACTCTTGCCGTTATATCTTTTAATTTGAATCTAATTTTTTAGTTATTGAGCAAATAATGTTCTTGATACGTAGGACGTAAAGCTACATTGAAAGTTGTTCAATAATCGGTGATATTAGAATTGAACTCTGTATGTTCAAAGAAGTAAAAAATGTTCATTGCTTTCGTAGCTCCAATAATTAAAGCAGTCGACATGAATTTCCTTATCACAAATAATAATATGAATAAACATTTATTTACTTAATCGATCATACAAAGTATTAAAAGGTAAAAGAATTGAGATACGAGAGAAATAACAAAATAAGATGCATTCGACATTCGACATTCGACATTCGACATGAAAGAATGTGATTCAAATAAGTGAGGAAATAAGTTCAACCATGCCTCTGCATCTGCATTAGCAATTTAGCATACTTATGTTGAGTCCACAGTCTCCACACTTTATATTTCAACAAATTTACCACGTGAATATCATTTATCATCAAAATAGGAGGACCCATGTTAATTCATCATCATGACATTCTATATTCGTAGACCACATTGTATAATAAGGGACACAAATTTTCAAATGAGACGGAAGTATCCGTCTTAACTCTTAAGATTATGGCGGTTAAATAATGACTCATTTACATAGATAGGACAAACATCTCGTCATTCCCTATACATTTTATTTTTGTCTTACGCATACAAATGAGATACTATTTGACACGTTTTAACTTAAGACGATACATCCGTCTTAAGAGAGACAATATAGTAAAAACTAAAAATATATTCCGTAACATGATGGGATCATGCATGGAAGGTTCTCCCCTGTGTTCTCATTACTGATCACCGCCGAATATTTAAATTTAAATCATAACACAAACGTTATAAATATGCATGACATAACATACAACATTCTAGAACCCTATTATTTTATTCAATACGCCGTTTCATTGGACCCTTATTTAGATGAGGGGGTGTATTACGCATGCCTGTCGCCTTTGCAAATGGAGTATTAAATTCATAACAGTACACTCAAAACTTTAAATGTGTTGGAATATAAAACCCACATGTGAGTTGTCCCACATTGTTGGAGAAAGAGAGATGTTATCACTTTATAACCAAGTGGGCTACTCCTCCTATAGCCAATTGGTTTTAGGATGGAACCTCCCTTGTGTTGTAAAGTGGACCGTCTCTCCTCCGTTTGGGTGTGGCCCGACCCGTTTGCATATTCTTCCATGGTATCAGAGCCCAAGGTTTCGTCCTGGGTTTCAAATTTAAACTGGGCCCAAATTATGCCACCGGTGGAGGGCCTCTTTGAGGATTTGTTAATTCCCACATCGGTGTGCTCCCATGGTTTCGCCCTGGGTTTCGATGGGACCTCACATGTGAGGGGGCGTGTTGGAATATAAAACCCACATGTGAGTTGTCTCACATTGTTGGAGAAAGAGAGATGTTATCACTTTATAACCAAGTGGGCTACTCCTCCTATAGCCAATTGGTTTTAGGATGGAACCTCCCTTGTGTTGTAAAGTGGACCGTCTCTCCTCCGTTTGGGTGTGGCCCGACCCGTTTGCATATTCTTACAAAATGAATGAATTATTTGACGGTTTTTATAACATGTGTCCCAACGGCATAAGGGGTACTTCAATAAAAAAAAGTTAGATAAAGGTAACTGAAAATTTAAGTAGAAAATCATATTTTTATTTTTTAGTAATATACTAATCGTCATACTTTTTATTCAAGTGACTCGAATATATGGGTGAGAAACAAAATCCACGTATCTGTCTGAAGTTTAAAACGAAAAATAACCGTCTCCCTATATTTATATGGGTGAGAAACAAACCAACGGCTGCTAGTCAAGGCCACCATGGCCTACCACTAGTCCACTACACAACTCGCCAATCGCCAAAATTGGTCATATGCTGAGTACTGAGTAGCAATAATATAACATTATATAAAGATCATGAATTTGAGAATAAAAAAAAACTATATTATAAAATATAATCGTATGTCAAGCATTATGAAATTGACCAAACCTCAATTATCCAAACTCCATAGTCTTAAAGAAGAGAACAACCTTCACACTATATATACTACTCCATATTATACCTTCAAATTTTAGTCAGACTTCAAACCCCAATAAAAATATAAAATCATTTAACATTCTATTTCCTAAGTTTATTACTCAGAAGAAAAATGGTGTCATACACTACTTGTACTACTACACAAGAAATGAAACACCAATATGACCTCAACTCATTACAAAAATCCTCAAGAATTATTAAAAAACCGACATTGGCTGCGCAACAAAACCCGCCTAAGGTGTATAAAGTGCAACCAATTCATTTCCGCGAGCTTGTACAAAAGCTTACTGGTGCACAGCCTGGTGAGCTACCACGACCTCAGCCTGTAGCAAGGCGAAGCGCACTTTATAAAGTTGCACCGCCACCTCTTCCGATTAATTCCCACCACCTTCAGTTGTGTAACCAGACTCAAACTAGCTTAGTAGAGAAGCAAGTGTCATGTAAGGTGGAACAAGCGTTGATTTCTACACCCGTTGACCAAAAGGTTTTTGATAAAAAAGATGGATGGGAAGGCATGACTGAACTTACCTTGTCTCCCAATTTTCAAGCTTGGTTTAACTTTGCTATGTCGAGTCCAGGAACGGCTCCCGTCTCTTATTAGCGCATATAAGTAATAAAAGGTTGTGTATATCTGACCTCTCAGGCTTTCAGCCATGGACCCATGGTTGTCGTTGTATTACGAGTACTATATACTTTTTCTTTTTCCTAGTGATGGGTATAGGATAAAAAGAAAAACTAAGGATAAATCAACCCCATTTGTTTTTTCAAATCCTTGATATTGTTCATTCCATTCAACTACTTACAAGTATGTCTTTAGCGCAGTATGTAGTTGTGTACGAATAAGTAGTTGTGTACCCGAATAATATAAGTGCAATTCATTTCAGTTAAGCTTAAAACTCGAAACCAAGAACACGTTTTATATTTTGCTGCGAAACATGACTATTGCCTATGCCCTATGGAATCCATCACTTGTACCTAAAGAAAGTTGGTGAACTAACCTGATCAACTGTGTTAGTCGCATACCACGATTCGTATTTCAATTGTGTTTCCAGGCGACTAATAAATACTCCATCCGTCTCAATCATTTGTTTACCTTTTTTATTCTTTGTGAGGGGTATTTTAATCAAAGGTAAACAAATGACTGGGACAAAGGGAGTATAACACGAAGTATAAGACAGTCTCAAAACTCGGAGATTGAAATAAACACATTTCACTTGTGTACAAGTAAACTGTGCAAGTATGTACACACCAAAGTTGGCCAGACTTTTTTATCTTCAAACTATTCTATTTACAATGGACCCCCTGAAAGCTGAGGAAAACCGTTGTTATGGCCTTATGGCCTGAGGGCACCAATCCGAGACCATAGTGAGCTTCCTAGGGATAGCAAGCTTGGTTTATCATCTAGTTCACTGCCAGTGCTTTTGTCGACCAGCGATGAAGATTGTCCGGCAACTTTGCCAAGCAATTTATCATGATGTACCTCAACACTCCCATCAATAACTCCCTTGACAGCATCCACTGTTTCTCTGCTAATCTTGCGCCCTGATGCATCCGTGACATAAAATGTTCCAACAGCTTGTTCACCTCTGGTCCTAATTTCAGCCCTCATTATCGACAGCCCATACTCTCGGAACACTCTTGTTACATCTGACAGCAGCCCTAATCTGTCTTGTGCTGTTATATCCAATCTCAAACCCTGCAAATAGTTCAAACAGACGCGTCAAATCCACATTCTGAAGAAGACTACTAAATCAGTTCAGAAAAACGACTCGTACAACCAAAACTTAGACCAACATGCTCACATAACCTTTTATTTCATAATAGCCGCGAGTATAATGGTAATGAAATTTAAATGTGCTGGTATCGTTCGATTATATTCCAATAGTCAATTCTCAAGAAAGGCCAGGTTCATTCAGAAATACCTGTGTGACTCTCCTTTCTACTGCGGCAATTATACACTGTGTGACCTTCTGCCTCTCTGTTTCAGTGTCTAACATACAGCCATCTTTTCGCCGTACATAATACTCCTGGATACAATAAGATGCAACAGTAAATCAACATTTCAATGTTAGCATTCAGATAAATTTACAGTTAAAGAGCAGAAAATTACCTGAGTTGCAACAGAACAGTTGCACGAAATGGAGGCATGGAAAACCGTATACTGCATATCAGTAAGGGCACATACTGTATCAAACAGTAACTTGGGACGATCTCTACACCTTATATTAAATACAGAATATCCCTTCTCTTTATCTATTGATACATGAGTACACCCACAGGTCATTCCAAGATTCACCTTCTTGTTAACGGCTTTCCAACCAACACTACCACCACAACTCCCACAGGTCTTGTAGTCCTCATCAGCCACCATGAGCTGGTGGAGCCGCCTCTCGGTGTGGGTCTGGATAACAGCTGGAGCTGTTAATCTCACAGTCTGCTTCTCTCCATCCTTATTGTGGGCCCCCACCACTATTTGTAGCTGCTCTTTAATGTGGGACAGACGGCTCTGGTCTGTGATCGGTCTGCCTACATCCTCATCTACGTAGAATATGACAGCACCTCGGTGTTTGTGGGTCCAAGCTACTGCAGAGCTGACGTGGCAGCCTAGTTCTGTCAGCACAGCCGATACTTCAGATAGTAGGCCTGGATGATCCGTCACCGTCATTTCCAAGGCTGTATGTTTCATTGCCAATTGTTGTGGTCTCATTTCTATCCCTTTGAAATTCTGTTTTTTGTCAGAGGTTCTCCTTGTACATATGGCCTACAAATTCATCCATGATCAATGATTATTTTTTCAGCTCTAACCAACATCATTACCTCATTGCTTAAGCGCGATCCCCCCACGGTAGGGAAAAGGCCTACAGGGAGGGGATCGGGCATACACAATCTAACTACGTACTCCGTATTTGAAACCCAAGAGGTTTTTCCGAAATATTTGCATCTATTGACCACTAAATTATTCATATGCGACACCATTTGAAAGTTCAAAGTACAACAACATTTCCCCGTTGCCTCACCGACTCTTGTAAAGGACGGTAAAGAGGTTGATAATGTATGCAGTCTTCTACTTGTGTTAACAATTAAGAATTAATAATCTTTTCTGACCCATTGTAAAAATTGCAATGAATAACTTCTACTTCAGTGAATCAAGTACTTTACAGTAAAAGGAAGCCGAACACTTCAGTGACAGTGTTGCTTCAAACCATCATAATATGAACCAAATTATAGTTACTCTTCGAATCCATTGAATATGAAGACATCAACTAGTGTTTTTTGTTTTGTAATGAAGATACGCAACTGACACGAGGGCGAATAAGGTTTTAACAGGTATCGGCCCCAAGTCATGAGTACGGCCCCATTGACTTTTTCAGCTGTCTACAAAATGTTAACTAGTTTTGTCTTTTGATGACCGCTAATCATCTTAAACAATGATATAACTGAAGAAGCTATAGAACAAGAAACGAGACACAAAAATGAGACAAATGATCTACTTCTGACTGCTAGTGGTAATATAATATTGAAAGAGCAATCAGAACACAGAATTGAACCTGTTGAATGTAGTCAGTAAGGAATTCATCAGTGATCTTCTGGCCAAATTGGTCCGTCACGTGGAAAACTGAAAACCACCCGAAACAAACCCACATGAATTAAGCACACAGGAAAACAATCAGCTTACATAAAAGTCTATTATTTTTCCCAATTGCCTATATTTTAATATCAGTACGAATCTAACATAAATGAAACCTACCAACTAGCTAATATACTTCCAATTCTTGTTAGCTTGCTTTTGTCACTAAATCGAAATAATGTTTTAATATGACAAATATGACGATGTGAAATGAAATACAGTAACGCAATTATACTGACCGTCCATGAACCATCCACCATCAGAACAAATGTACGATTTAGAGATGACAAGATCAAGATCAGTCAAAATTTGAACAACTTCTAGTAGAATTCCATGCTTGTTTGCGCTATCAACCTGAGTTTTACATTACCAAATAACCAATTATTTTCAGTAATTCTTCTACAACTCGATTGTCTATGAAAACGCTTTCCCATCCGTTTCTTTGTTACCATCCCGCATTCCCGCATGATTACATATATGTCGTTATCTTTCCGCATCTAAAAAGTTGAAACAGTAGTAATTCGAGTTCAGATCATCCATCCCGTAAAGGTTAATTACTTGTATGATTCTGTCATTGAGACTTGAGAGACGTCATATAGTTTATGGGATAGACAGAGCCAGGATTTTTCGTTAGAGGTGAAATTTTTCTAAGGACGAACCACAAATGAAATGGGTATATACAAGAAAAAAAATAAGCCAAAATATTTAAGTCAAAATCGAAAATTTCCCATTTCCCGCGGTCAGAGGAGGGAGGGCGACCGCCACTAGGGGATAGATGATCTCGACCCAATGGCTCAACTTTGTTCTATACTTCAAAGAAAAATGAGATTTCTAAATGCGAGAGCTAACATAAAATCCTCGGCAATATTACCTTTTTAGTGAAAGTGAGTTACAACGACAATTTTGTGAATATAGGCGACTTTTGAACCCATATTATAATAAAAACAACTTGATAACTTTTCATAAGCTAACTTGTTAAAACACAAATTCTCATTGAAGAAGGCACTATCCGTCACAAGTTGAAGACGGTGCCAATGAGACAAGCTATTGTTAAAATTACACTCTTAAAAAAGCTTAACACTTTTGAGTTTAAATTTTAAATGCACAGAATATGGGCAACCAACGTATATTCATGGTCATTATTAAGTGATGAGGAATCCTTGCACAACCAATTAATTAAGAGATGAATTTCTCACGAACAAATGTAACCAATGTATGTCATGACTCATGACTAGGATAATTTTTTTAACCTAAAAGCAATCGTGCTGCATTGCTGCCTACCAAAGTCTTCTAAATTAATCACGAACTAAGAAGATGCTTATGTAGCTTTCCATTATCAAAAAGACTATAACATTTAAGAACTCATTGAAAGTAAATAAAATAAATGATGCTAACGTGGGATTAATTCGGTAGGTTGACACTTCCAACACAAATTCTTACTTTGGACGAGTATATTCATCTTAAACAAAAAAAGGGTCAAAACCGAAAGGTTAATAAGAGCGGTCTTACCCCTAAGCCACGATAAATTTACATTTGTTTGTTTCAACTTTACAGTATATCTTCATATTGTTGGGCTATTTCGTTTGAAAAAATAAAACGAGGTTTTGAGACTACTTTATAGCAAAATGTGACTACATTTGGTTAACAAGTTACCATAAGTGTAACACTAGCTGGACCAGTGTGGTAACCTTTAAACATAAAATGGTCACAAAACTTCGTCTTTTGTTCAGACGGAATTGGTCCGTCTGAAACAAGAATTTGCCTCAATTTTATTATACTTGTAGTTTTCTTACTTTCTAACAACTTTGTTATTCGTATTTTTTTGTACGGCCTCCAAAAACTCGACTTATTTTTAGCAAAGACATAATGTCACTCCGAAATTACTAATGTCACCCGTTTTTATAAGACAGTGAAGAGTGACATACTGACTTAGTGACATACCCTTAAAATTAACTTGAATTGTTGTGGCAATAAGAAAAAGTCCGTCATTTTCATTTCCCAATTTTTAGTTCATAAATTCAAACCCTGGTTTTACAAGCATTTAATAATAGAACATGGAATCTATAAATCAATGTCCTCCCACTACCAACTTGCAAATTCAATAATGACCGATAAGTAAACCTAAAAACGTTAACTTAGCAGTAAGTAGTGAAAACAAACAAATTCCGTCTTCAGCTTAAGACATGCCAAATATAACCAGTTTAACGACAAATGTAGCCAGTAACATTTCCTAAGCTATATCTTGTTGTTTGTCACATGGTTACATTTGTCGTTAAACCGGTGACATTTGGTCCGTCTTCAACGATAATTTGTGTTAACTTAAAAACAATTAGAAAATTAGCTGTAGTCAAATGTCTAACCTTAATAAGGGTGCAATCTTTGGAAGCATCATTGTCAATACAAACCCTGCATACCCACAAAAAAACAGAGCAATTAGACTTAAATTCTGCAATTAAGGGTTTAATTTAGCCTTGTTCATTTGTTTACCTATCAATTAAAAATTTTCAATACAATAAAAAAAATGTAAACAAATGACTGAGACGGAATGCATAATGACGTAACCAGGAAAATAAAAACCTTGGAGGGTTAATTTGCTCGATTAAAAACTCGAAATTGGGATCAACATAAGGTGTATAATAACAAAACCCTTCCATTGCCACATAAAGTATTGTTTTCTAATTAATTCAAACAACCCATTAGAGAATAGGGATAAAACTAAAATGGGTCGAAGAGAAATTGCAATAATTATGGTTTTATAGGGGTGAAAAGTATAGAAAATCAAGATGATGTTATGTGCAAGAAATTAAAAGTGTGACGTTTTTTTTGTTAGTATTTTTATTTTGTGTGTGTTTATTGTGGTACATGTACTTTTGATTTTATGGGACGTGAGAAAAGGAAAGATGTAGTTGAAAAGGTGAGTTTACTGTTATATGGGAAGAAGAGAAAGAGAGAAATAGAGGAGAGAATTGAAAGAGAAGGGTGTGTTTTGTTGAAGAACAGATGTGGTATTTGTGTAATTGTATGGAGGATGACAGATATTAATCCGAAAGATATGGGAGTCCACTTGATTTACATATTAACAGTTCTACCCAATCTCCGATTCTGTTTTATAGCCCACTGCTAGCCTAGACCTGACAAACGGGTCAATCGTTTCGATTTTGAATCGAGTTATATCAGTTCGATTTAAATCGGTTTGATATTAGATGGTGTTTTAGTTTGATTTTGGTCGGGTTCAACTTGATTAACCAGTTTAATCTGGTTGTGCTATTTCGAGTCCGGTGCAGTTCGGGTCGGGTCTAAATCAGTTCAGTTGAGTTTCAAGACAACTTTTATGTGGGGAAAAAGGTAGATTAATGTATTCAAAAAATCATGAATAAATAAAGAATTAATGAAAAAACACTTAAAATATGAGTTTTTTTTCAAGAAAATAACTATTTATAATTTAGGTCTATCAGTTCATAATTTCAGATATATACAGGTTTCGGTATCATTCAGTTATTATTGAATTCAGTTCAGTTTTGATTCGATTCGGCTTGTGTCGGGTTTCCAGTCCTATTGAAGTTACCCTTTTATACACAATAGCTAGTCTTTCTTAAGGCGATCATATTTGTAAAAAAACGAGTCAAACTGTCTCATCTAACTAGTTTATTCATTTCATATATAAAAAAGGGTTTTTCCATTTTAAACAAGAATTGGTGTTTTATATGTTACCAAGACTAGTTTATTTTGTATTCTTTTAATATCGGTGATTGTCAGAATATGAGAGGGAGATTATAACTGAATGAGGTCCTTATTATTGATGGATCTGATTACATTATATAGTAGAGTTGGCTTGAGGAATAATCTAAAGATATTCCTAAAGATAATATTTCCTAACTGATAATCTTTCCTAACTAATAATATTTTCTAACTGATAATATATTATCTAATGATAATATATATCTAATAATATTCTTCCTAATATTCTCTAATACACCCCCTCAGTCAAAACGGTAGTTAAACGAACGCTTTGACTGGACGAAAAATAGTTGAAAATGTCATTGTAGATGAGCCAAGTTGACCTTTGTCGACGCTTTAACTGAATCTGGAGTCTTGCCCGTGTCTTGAAATCGTGCCATTGGAAATGCCACACAAAATAACACTAATAAAACTAGTTGTGCACGAGAGTCGAAACAACTCGTGAGACACAAACAACTGGACGTCAAGGTGCACGAGGGCCATAGCAACTCGTGAAACACCGACTATAAAACTAAAACAGATGGTGCACGAGGGCCGAAGCAAACTCGTGAGACACCAGCAAACGGTGAGGGCCGAAGCATACTCAACCGGTCAATTAAATAAAATTAATGAAAAATAATACGACTAAACCAATAAAACAAGGCACACGTCCAAGAGGCACTTCGATCCTGTAGCGGTAGTGTTGGCCGTGCGGGTCGAAACCGGCAGAGTCATACCACCCGGCCCGCGAGGCAGGGGTGGTTGCTATGGCGAACCTGATGCGGACAAGGAGAAGGCAATGTCGAGACGTAGCGGCAGTTTAGACCGGTGGCGGTTGTCGAAACAACATGGCAGAGGGTTGCCGTAGCAACAATGGACATCGGGAAGTGCCAAAAGCTGCGGTTTGCGCGGAGGGAATCAACGGCGACATCGACGGAGGCACAACAACGTGAAGAACGGAGGAGGGGAGAGATATTTATTCCTAATATAATAATATAGGCCGAGGTGTTAGGAGCAGGAGCAAGGCAAGGGTGGAGTTGATTGGTCGGGTTTTGGCCGGTGGCGGTTGACAGTGTGCGGTGGAGGGAGGCAAGGTTTCATGGTGAGGAGTTTTGAGTGATGAGAGTATGGGGTGGTTGGCAGAAGCGGTGCAGGTGTGCTTGGTTGGGATGGTGGAGGTTAAACGACGGCTGATTGATGAAGGTTTGGGTAACTTTATGGAAGGCAGGGATTGAAGTATTGGATTTGGTGTTGTGGGGCCGTGGGGTAGCAAACTAACACACCCAGATTTATTTTATTCAAAAATTATTTAATAAGAAACAGACACAACACCTAGTAACTACATAGTACGCTAGTATTGTAGGCTATGAATGAAGGCCTGCCGGAGATGGAATTAAGAGGGCCATCTCCGGCCGACGGTTTGTATGAATGGTTGTGGCAGACGGAAGTTTTTGGGATCGATTAGTCTGATACCATGTCAGAATATGAGAGGGAGATTATAACTGAATGAGGTCCTTATTATTGATGGATCTGATTACATTATATAGTAGAGTTGGCTTGAGGAATAATCTAAAGATATTCCTAAAGATAATATTTCCTAACTGATAATCTTTCCTAACTAATAATATTTTCTAACTGATAATATATTATCTAATGATAATATATATCTAATAATATTCTTCCTAATATTCTCTAATAGTGATTACTGATTATGCGATACATCTCGAGGAAATCTTGTCTTAGTAAATATGGAAACTACGGAGTATGTATTAAATCAACCAATATTAAATCACCATAATGATCATGTTCACTGCACTTTTGCATTTTATATTTCTTAAATACTGCGCCCCCATTTTTAAACATGAAGTATTCATAGACGTAAGGGATCATATATGATATATAGAAGTATATAATTTCCTTGGTTGGAAATAATAATGTGATGTCAATTGCTTCAGTAATGAGTTTTAATATTTTATGATCAAATACTAATCTACATTGACATCTTATCGTGTGAAACATGAGCTGTAAGAACAATTTTATGTTAACCTTGACTCGTCTCTATTGACAATATATGCTTGGCTATGTCACTTCGAGATTCATACGTAAATCTTCTTATATCATCAAAGTTGATCTTGTTTAGATTATTAAGTCTTTGGACAATGTCCTCATAGATTATTTTTGTAGTATATATAAACTATCACAAATTCTTATTTAAGACGGAGTTATCCGTCTTAAGTTTAAGACGGATACCATATTCTCTCACAAAATACCCATTAAGGGTGAGTGGAGAGCACATGGGGGGTGCCCACTTGTCCCCTCTACCCATTTTCTCTCACAAAATACCCGTTGCAATATCCGACCCGTCTTAAGCAAGACCTACTGATAAACTATATATATAAACAATATTTTGAGAAGATTTAATTTGTGTCGGAATTAAATAAAAAACTGAGGAAATTACTAGAGAAACAAAAAAAAGAAGAGAAAATCGATAATACTTAAGTTGAACTAAATTGATTTAAATGGTTATCGAATACTCTAAACAAGATCAACTTTGATAATATAAGAAGGTTTACGTATGAATCTCGAATGAAGTGGTTTAACAGAGAAAAGAAAAATAGGGATCAAAAGAGGAGAAAACATTTTTCACCTTCTTAGGAGGTATCCCATCCACCAATTGTAATATAAGGGAAAATGTGTACTAGTTGGTTTAATTGATAGTTAAAATAAAATTTGGACTATTTTAAGCAGTACTTCCATAGTTCAGAATATTCTGATTAAATAACTTAATTACTTATGCACTAATAGTTTAAATTGGCTTGGTTTTCATTTGTACTTTAGCCAAACTGAACCGCATCTATCAAAACTGAATAATGTTAATGTCCAGTACACTGAATAGCTTTTGCACACCCTTAAAATTGTCCTTAACTGAACTCGTGATTTCAACATAATTGTTAATATTAACAATTACGTACACATTTAAACCAACTTGTTCCAACTTAATATCCGTTTTTTTAGCAAATATTAGAACTCTCCATACATGGCTAAGTAAAAAAAAACTAATATTATAAATTTTAATGGTTTTCATTTGCTAGTTATTATCCTATACTTCTACTATAGATATGTAAATTAATCGATAAAAGTTGTTCCAACTTAATCAGAGATTTCAAACTCTAATCATAAGTCATCACACCAAAATGTGGCCAAAGATTATGAAACATTTACAGAATGTATCCTTGTCGTTGTGGGCGATCAATTAAAAGACGATAATTCTCATTAAATACGGCGCATATCCGTCTTCCATGAAGACGTGTCGAATACTCTCTTACAAATCAAATGGAAATTCATTTGGTTCTCCCCTTCTACTCTTTGATCCGTGAGACTTACTGTTAAAAAGAGTTTAGTTGAAGACTTGAAGTTGAAGAGAGCAAGAGATTGGTTAATGAGAGAGTCATTTGTCAGATGCCACGTGTACTTCAAATTGGTCAACGTGGCATAACACGACATCTTGTACCATGTTTTCTGCGGCGGCTCGACATCACAACTGCTTACACGTGCCATTTACGCAATTAGCTGTATTCTTGTAAGTTCTTGACTCTCGTCTATCTGGCTTAAGAGAAACTCAAAAATACTTTTTATCATCTACGAGTACTAAATTTTAATCAAATTTTAAAACTTCTCTGTGTGTAGATAAACTTGATATTGTATTTTGCTAAGTAAGAAAAATATTAAAGAATGGACTCGAATGTGAATGGATAAAATTATGGTGTGCCGGCCAAAATAAAGGTTAAATCACCGATAACATTAGAAAAACTTGAACTATATAAACATAATTCATGGAAAATCTTATTTCAATTAAATTTTTGAGGTAATAGTTGAGACTTACTTAGTGACCTCTTATATCTTAACACACCCTCTCAATCGAATGCGCATTTGGATCAGTTATTGTCGAATTTAGGCGGGTCGAGTCATCTTGTGTTTACGTTTTGCTAGGTCAACATACTTTACTAGATCGAGCCGGGTTCGAGATAGGTCACTTATGGGTCGGTAACTCAAGTCAATAATTATCGAAAGGTAAACAAATGATCAAATTACCCATTGGAAGCATGCCGAATATTGAGTTGCTGCAGGAACCAAGTCATGATCAAAATACCCATTGGAAGCATGTCTAATATCGAAAGATATAGAAATGAATAAAACACCCAAAAATGAATAAGGTAAACAAATTAAATGACCGGGACAAGGCGAGTATTTTAAACCAAACGACCCCTCAAATCATTTTGGGCTTTATCGGTTATCGTTTATCGATTGTCTTCAAGTCGTGTCGGTTTTGGTTTATAACATTTTAGGTTCTAGCAGTTATTGGTTAGTCTTTTGGCTAGCTGGGTTAGTTTCATTCATAATCATATTCAGGTCGGATCAGTTCGGTCTTACTTCATCAAATTTCTAAGTTGCGTCAGGTAGATTTGAAGTTGATTGCTCGATCAAATTAAAGTCAATGTAAAAATATGTGGAAGACATAAGACCATCCCCAAGCAAGAGTCACACTAACTAGGTCACCATCCATTTTTACTCTTAATCACCTCATAACACCTAGGTCACCAATTCAATCATTTTTCACTTTCCAACATTTCCAATCATTTAATTTCCCACATTTCTACCCTACTCAAATCAAACAACCAATAAGAAAGTGTCACCTACAAGGTCACCAAGGTCATGGGATGACCTCCTTGAGGTCATGGGATGACCTCTTTGATGTCATGGATCATACAAGGTCATGTTAATTTGGTTCTTAATTTGTGATTAAGGTGACCCAACAAGGTCATGACCTCCCTCTTGACCTTGCTTGGGAATGGTCTAATCACGTTATTCGAGTTTGATTAAACTCGTATTTTTGTTTTATACTCGAGAAAATAGTCTAAAACATCAAGAGGTGATGAATTAAATGATGAGTTGTAATTCACATTACCATGTTATATTAGTATGATTTATCACAAAGTCTATCCTATGAGTAATATGAGAAAAATAATAGGCAGTTTCGTGAGCAAGTACTCGGTATTTTTCCCGCCGCAAATTCTTATTTCAGACGAATTATTTCTGTCTGAAAAATAAAACGGGATTATGTTGCAACTTTTTAATAAAATGTAATCACTGTTTATATTAACTTGTTTTCAATAGTGGTTACATCTAACTGTAAAGTAGTTACAAAATCTCGTCTTATTGCTTCATACCAAAATGGTCCGTCTGAAGCAAGACCAACTGTCTTCCGCGACTGGTTTTGGCAAATCAGTGATTGTTTTTTTATATTCTCTGTCATTAAACATTTAAACATATCCATCTCGTATTAAAGTGTTCGATTAGATTATTATGCCTTAGTGAGAGGTATAAGTGTATAACCATTTCCTTAAGAAAAAAAAAACAAGTCTCCCTTATGAGTTGTGACGGATATATCCGTTAGACCGTTAGATTAGAGTGTCTAGAGAGTAACAAATGCCTTATATTTTTCTACCCATTTGAGTTTTATTTAACTTATCACAAATGAAAATTTGTGAAAAAAATTATAACCATCACTTTTGCAAAATCTTAAAGATACATTATCATTTTGACACTATTCTTCTCTATTTATATACTACTATTTTTTTTTAAAAGAACGTAATTGCATTTTCATATAAAAAACTTACTCTATACTATTTTATATACTTACTTTTTACCATTATATTCCCTACCTTGTCTTTCCTAAAATAACAAAAAAAACAAATCTTTTTTATTCCCTTTCTCAAAATATAAATCAAATTGTATGTGTAGTTGTGTACTCACTTCTAGTAACCGTATTTGCGAAGTCCAATGTTTTAGAGCAAAAATGACGCGATATAGACTGGACAAAATAGGCGCAATCTGAATACTCGACCTGAATCCGATCCGACATTCAAACTCAAGATTCGAAACCTGAATTGACCCAATCCACTATAACCCGACCGAATGTTTATTGTTGCAAACGGATTATTATCCATGAATAACTTGATAATAGTTTACGTGGAAATAACCTTAACCCGAAATATCCCGCACGAATCCCACCCAAAACCAGCAAACCCGAAATTGACCTTACCCGGTTGACACGTTTACCAGGTCTAATGCGGTGGTCCGGTGCGCATGGGTGTCGGGGAGGAGATGCGGTGGTTCGGTGGACATGGGTGGCAGATTTGGGTGGAGTTACGGTGGATCGGTTTGGGCGGGGGAAGTTCGGTGGGCGATTCTGGCCGACAAGGTAACAACCATGCTGAGAGAGGCGGAGGGGCAGTGGGAAAAGGTGGTGCATGGTGGTTGTACTTGGTGGTAGATTGGTTGTTGGAGTGAGTAATTTGAGAGGATTTATTCGAATAGTAATAAAATTGAAAATGATGGTATATGACACTGATATAATGATCAATAATCCTTTTCCAATTACATGTACATAGCACCTTTATGGATCAAAAACGTTTTCTTAGGTATAAAAAGAATTATAAAGACAATTTAATATTCATAAAATAAAGGGTAAATTAATTATTACAGCCTTATAAATACCACTTTTCAAAATTTACTACCTTATAAAACAAACTCCTAAAATTACTACCTTACTAAGCAATAGTGCATACAAATTGCTACCAATTCCCTTTTCCGGTCACTTAAAATAGAATATTCCGGTTGTATTTGAATTTTTCGTCCAAAACATAAAAGTTATGACCAAACTACCCCTCTTCTTATTTCTATATCTTTTATCCATCTCTCTCCTTTCTTATTACCCCATCTTCTTTCTTCTTCCCCTGCTTCTTTTTTTCCTTCCACCATAATCTCAATTATTATCAAGTACCATATTGAAAGGTTAGTTATCCTCTTGTTTTCTTTAATTTCGTTTCATTAATTTTGTATTTTATGTTGTTTGATAATGGATCTCAGTTTTTTTTAAGTAGCTAAATAATACCTCATCAGAAAAATGTACAGAAAAATGTCAATTGTTAATTTGTATTTTTTGGGTGTTGTACAGAAAAATGTCACAAGGGTCATTGAATAATACCTCATCAGTCAATTGTCATACAAGGGTATGCTTTTGTGGGAACCCCATTGTTATTCTCACTTCTTGGTGCAGCAGGAGCTGAGGTACAAGGCAGGGCAGAATTCAACAATGGGGGCAAGAGACAAACCAAGGGGGATCAAGGGGTAAGCATTGGTAACCAAGACTATGGAGCTAGCCAAGACTATGGAAGGAGTTTCCAAGACTATGGAGGGAGTTTCAAGCTGAGGAATGCTAGCCAAGACTATGGAGATAGCCAAGACTATGGAGGGAGTTTCCAAGACTATGGAGGGAGACTATGGAGACAACCAAGACTATGGAGGGAGTTTCCAAGACTATGGAGGGAGTTTCAAGCTGAGGAATGCTAGCCAAGACTATGGAGACAGCCAAGACTATGGAGGGAGTTTCCAAGACTATGGAGGGAGTTTCAAGCTGAGGAATGCTAGCCAAGACTATGGAGACAGCCAAGACTATGTCACTTGTATGAAGTTGTAATTGTATGGAGTTGTAATGCAATGTTGTTAGTGTAATGCAATGATGGTATGTATTAGCTACTTTTCAATTAAGAATTCTCCAACTTTGGCCCTATTTTGAGCAGCATGCATAATCAAAAGCAACACAACCTTTCAAGGCTTTCTTCATTCATTCATTCATCTTCAAGTCTGAAAAATTACATGTTCACAAGTCTGAAAATTACAAAATGCTCAGTCTTGAACTAACCAACACAGTCTGAAAACTACATCACCATTTCAAGAAATAAGTCTGAAAATTACATCACCATTTCAAGTTCAAAATAAGTCTGAAAATTATAGAAAGGAAAATAAAGAAAGCCTTGAACAGAGTTACATCATCATGTCTTGGCATTCTACAATGGCCTTGAGGAGCTTGCTTGGGTCAACAACTCTGTGAAGGAAATGATTGGCATTGGAGGAAAGTTGGATGAGCTTGCTGTTGGTGATTGAGGTATAGCATGAGATGTTGAAATCCTACCCTGCCTCCTATATCCTTCTTTTGTTGCCTTTCTTTTCTGTAACTTCTCCCTTGCCTCCTTTGCCCAAGCTGTCTGTGATTGAGGTCTTCCTCCTGGTTGCCTTTCCTTAGTTGGAGGGACACTAGGGTTCTTACATGTCCTCTTGTAATGACCTGATTGTCCACAGTTCCCACACTTGTTAGGCTTCTTTGGCCTCTTCACATAGTCTGTTTTCTTCCCCTCTCCAGCCTCTTTCTTTCTTTTTTTTGCTGATGGCCTACCAGGCATCTTCCTCAATGGAGGAGGAAGTGGTTCAGGAAGGCCAGACCTCTCCCAATGTTTTACGCCTGGCATAGGATGAATGGCAGGTCCATAGGCTAGCATATACTTCTCCTTAGTGTATGAAGCATCTACAAAGTCTTCTGCATTCATCCTTTGCACAAGTATGGCAGCCATTGCATGAGGGCATGGTAGCCCAGTCAAGTCCCATCTTCTACACCCACATGTTTTGTCATTCAAGTTCACAACAGCAGTGTCACCTCTTAGGTCAACCTCATAATGACCATACTCACCTCTTGCTAAAGTTGCAAACCTAGACTCCTTGTTTGCCCATTCTAAGTACTTGTTTACATAAGGCATAAGTCTACCCTCATACTTGTCCACTCCCTCCCTTTTCTCACAGTTTCTTTTCATGACATACCTCCTCATCCACTCCATATGAGTAAGTATAGGTTTGTCTCTTACCTCCTTAAGCACAGCATTAAAAGTCTCACATAAGTTATTTAGCAACATATTAGACTTACAATGAGGAAGAAATGCATGTCTAGACCAGTGTTGTGGAGGTATGGCATTCAAATATGCCCAAGCTTCAGTAGATAAGAACTTTAGACCTGCCATCTCATTATCAAACTCTGCCTGCAAGGTGAGAAATGAATGTTAGAACATAAACTTCTGATAATTGTTGTTGAACATTAAAAAAAAGTGTTAGAACATAAGTTGTTTTACCTTGGTTGTTGCTCTTGCAGCCCTCCAAAATGTGTCCTTATAGATTTGCCCACTAAAACTCAGTTTGAAATTGGCCCAAATATGCCTAACACAATACCTCACCTCTGCCTTAGGTGCCACTGTTTTGAGAGCATCTACCAAGCCTTTTTGTCTATCTGACATAAAAGTCATGCCTTCCCCATCAACCTTCTCTATATCATTACATAGTAGCTCAAGAAACCATTTCCAAGTTTCAGTATTTTCCACCTCCACAACTGCCCAAGCTACTGGATAAATATTATTGTTTCCATCCATCCCCACTGCAACCAAGCACATGCCCGGATATACCCCTTTCAAGTGGCACCCATCTACTCCTAAGAATGGCCTACAACCTTTAATAAACCCATCCTTACAAGCTTTGAGGCATATGTATATTCTTTTGAAAAAGGGAGGGGGTCTGTCAATGCCATCACAGACAACAAAGGAGGAAGACCCTGGATTGTATTTCCTTAGAACTTGAGCATAGTCCCATACTCTAGCATATTGATCCCTTCCATTACCATAAATAATGAGCTTTGCTCTAGCCCTTGCCAGCCAACATTTCATGTAGCTCACATGAACACCTATCTCCTTTAACACATGAGTTTGAAATGACTTTATCTTCCAATCAATATTAGTCCTAAAAAAACTCTAGAAATCTTTCTGCCAAATACTCAGATCCCACTTTTCTATTGTGCTGAGACATCTTACAAGTATGCTTAAGATACAATGACTTGATCTGAAATGTCTCCTTCCCAGTCATCTTTGTGGCATGAACCTTAAACTTACATGGATTCACTACCTCACAAGTACAAGCACCAATCTTAGATCTCTTACTGTTCCACTCACAATTGCATTTATCTTTGCAATAGGCTGTTACTCTCTTGCTGCCATTGTGACTGTACCAAAAGTCATAGCCATTTTGGACACTATGATGCACCAATGCCTTCCTAAAATCAATGTTACTCTCAAACTTCAACCCAAGTTTCAGTACAATGTTTCCGTTGAAGTCATTCTCCCTATTAAATGATGAATAAGGATCAACTTCATTATCAGATCCTTGTAAACTTCTCAATTCATCAGATTCTTCATCTATTTCCTCTATTGCTCTTATCTCCAAATCATCCACTCCCCACAGATGTGGTCCATTACCAGGCTCTACTTCAAAACCTAAGCTCTTTTGAATTGTGTCTAATGTTGCCCCCTCATTGTTTTCACAAAACACTTCCTCAACAACATTTCCATTATCAAATTCATCATTTACCCACTCAGGATCACTTAGTGCATCACTTAATTCAGAATCAGTAAACTCTTCATCAACCACCTCCCTAACTTCCCTTCTTGTTTTTCTCCTACCTGAATGCCTTATCTGAGGCGCCTTACTGTCAGATTTCTTAAATTTTTTTTTCTGTTTTGACACAATGTAATCTACAACCTTTTCCTTTCTTTTCCCCTTAGACTGATCTTTTTTTCTCTTTCCTTTTCTGTCCCTCACCTCCTGCTCATTTATGCCCCATTCAACATTTTCAGCAACCAACACAGTTTTCCCTTTGTTCACTACCTCACTAGCATTCCCTTTACCCCTCTCACTTTCAATCTCTTCAACAATTTCTACATGACCCTCTAAACCAAGCAATTCATCTAAATCAAATGTGTCATCAAATTCCAAACTCCTTTTTGAACTTCTCAAAGGCAGTTTTCCAGGTCTTGTTTTTTTATTTGGTGGAATTAAAGGTTCAACAGTTTTGGTTGTATCATTTGGAAATGGGATCTGAGGAATGGTTAAAGTGGTTTGAGCAAAGGAGTGGCTGCTAGAGGATTCAGATTTATGATGCCTAGGACTTTTTCTCAATATTAAATCAGATGCCTTACTATTGGATGTCCCACTAGAAGGAATCTTCTGCCTAGGTGCTGTGAAAGTAGGACTTTTAAATGCATTAAATGTTGGAATTTCCAAACCATATTGTTGGTACATCTGAGCATTAAGGTTAGGGCGTGCTTTCAAATTGGGCTTTTTGTCAACTTGGGTATTAGAAGAGGTTGGGCCAGTGTTGAATGAGCCTACTGGGTTTAGGTCCACATTAGGGCTTGTGGTTCTTGGTGAGAGTTGTTTTGTCACAGTTGAAGATGAACTAGTTGGTCTAAGTGGAAGAGTAACATAGACAGTTATTGTTTTCATTCGACATATTGTGTGAAGCAATGAGATTACATCCACCTCAGATACTAGCATGGCTCTACCATTGCTTAAGTTCCTACCAGGTTTCCTATACCAAAGTTCATACTCTCCTTCAACAAACTTCTCTGCTAAATCCCTAAAGTACTTAACACTTAGCTCATTGCTCCACACCCCACTTTCCAAATTTAAAATACCCCTATCATATATAGTGTCACCATTTCTATATAGAAATTGTCCCCCATAAAGTAACCTGACATTGACACGAAATGGTTTGTGGTCCATCCCTAAGATGCATAAAAAAAATCAGATAACAACAACAACAGCAAAATCAACTACAACGACAACAAAACATCAACAACAACATACATCTACAACAACAAGAAGAAATTAGGGTTGTGCATTAAAATAATCAGGAAAATTAGAAAAATAATCTATATAATCAGAAAAATAATCACCATTTCTACAGCAACAACAAATATAGTGTTCAAAATTAGGAAAATTAATCTATATAACAAATACAAATCAAATTAGGGTTGAAATTAAAAGAAGATTAAATGGCAACAATTAGGGTTGAAATTAAAATAATTAAATTAGTAATATTGCAGAAAAAGAAGATTAAATGTCAACAAGTTAGGGTTACATACTTTGTCAACAGCTTAATGGCGAAATCCAATAATCGATCATATAGTTTGATAGGGTTTTGAGAGATTGGCAGTGTGTTTTGATAGGCAATGAGTTTTGATAGAGAGGAAATATGTTGTGAATTGGCTTCTTTGATTTGTATTTAAGTGGAGGGTATTTCTGTCAGTTTAGAAAAAAAGTGACCGGAAAAGGGGATTGGTAGCAATTTGTATGCACTATTGCTTAGTAAGGTAGTAATTTTAGGAGTTTGTTTTATATGGTAGTAAATTTTGAAAAGTGGTATTTATAAGGCTGTAATAATTAATTTACCCTAAAATAAAACCATATCACAAGCATCACCCATCCTAACATTACCAAATAAGTTAGTTGACATGCGCTCAGTCGGAAACGTGATATCTTAGAAAGTAGAAACCCATAGCAAAACCCATGAAACCTAACTAAACAATACATCACGACCCCAACAAACTTAACTTCACCGACCCGTAATCATAAACACAAATTCTTGTTTGTGACGGGCAGTATCCGTCACAAGCTTGCGACGGGTACCACTTCCCCTCACAAATGACCCATTTAAGGGGAAAGGGGAAGCACATGGGGGGTGCCCCACATGTTCCCTCTACCCATTTTGTTAGAGGAAAAACCCGTCGCAAGGTCCGACCCGTCACAAGGGAGACCTACTGAATCATAAATACCCAACTACTCGTAAAACTCAGCCTAATCTTATTCAACAACAACCTCCTTCAAACAATCAAACCACAAAAAATCGTTTGGATAAAACCAAAGCGTTGACTTGACATCATCAAATTCACCGTATTCCTCACAATTTACCAAGATTACTACAATCCACCGTTTTACCCACAAGGTTATTATTTCATCTCCCCTCTTAATTTCCTGTTTTACTATAATAATAATTGTTGTTGTTGCCGAAACAATTAGTCTTCTGTAAGACGGTTTTACGCTAATATTGTGTACATTGACCCATGTTTTCTAAAGGGTAATTGCAAAAAGGATTCCTTTTACAATATTGTATGAATGGATTTGCAATTAATTAATAAAGGTTTGAACTTTACCAAGAAAAAGAAGAAGTGGGTTCTTATTTTAGCAGCTTTAGGATTAAGTGGTTATGGTGCATATAGGGTTTACAATTTACCATCTGTTGTAAGAAAAAGAACTAGGGTTTTGAAATTATTGAATGCCCTTGTTTCAATTGTTGAGGTAGCTTCTGAATCTGCTGAAACTTTTGGGATTGTTTCTAGAGATTTAAGGGAATTTTTGGAATCTGATAGTGATGAGATTCCCAATAGTTTAAAGCAGGTTAGTAAATTAGTTAATTCAGAGGAGTTTTCAGATTCTGTTGTTAGGGTTACAGCTGCTTTAACTAGGGGGGTGTTTAGAGGGTATGAGGTAGAATCTAAGGGTGTTGGTAATGGTGGAAGTGATTCGGGTTCCGGGTTTTATGATCGGTTTATGGATAAGCTTTTCTCGAATGCTGGTTCGGGTTTTGTGTCTGTTGTTGCTGGTAGTTTTGCGAAGAATTTAGTGACGGCGTTGTATTCTGGTGGAGGTTCTGAGAAAGGGTTGAGTTTTGGTGTCAATGACGAGAGGAATGTTGATGGTTCTTCATGGGTTGATGTTATGTCAAGTGAACGTGGTCGAGAACTTATTGGTCAGTGTATTGAGAAGTTTGTTGCCACTGCCATTGCTGTTTATCTTGATAAAACTATGACGGTTAATACTTATGATGAGTTGTTTGCTGGATTGACGAATCCGAAGCATGAGAAACCGGTGAGAGAGTTGTTGGTTGCACTTTGCAATGGTTCAATTGAAACTCTGGTTAAGACTTCTCATCAGGTTTTGACAAGTTCGACAAATTTGGGTTCAGATTGTGGTGATACTTCTCGTTTAGTGATGAGTCGGCGCAACTCGGATATTGTTTCGAAGACTTACTATTCTGAAATCGATGATGCTTGTAATGTGATTACTGTTAAACATAATGGACGAGAGCCAACTGTGGGTTCAAAGGAGGATCAAAATTCATCATCATCTGGGAAGGGTTGGGTTTCAACGGTGTCATCTACGTTGGCTGTCCCAAGCAATAGGAAACTTGTTCTTGATGTGACTGGGAGAGTGACATTCGAGACTGTGAGATCTTTTCTCGATTTTTTGCTTGAGAAATTTGTTGGCAGCATCAAAAGAAGTTCCAGTGCTGTAAATGAAGCCTTAATTGAGACAGGTCTCGGAGTAATGAGATATGTCACAGCAAAGTCTTATGTTGTTGCATCTATCTGCCTGTCATTATGCTTGCATGTTCTTGGCGGCACTTGGATGCTGATGTCTGCCTGATATAGTAAGTAGGTACCTCATTAGCATCACGAATTCACGACATTTTGTTGGCAACTTCTGTTATATTTCTGTCTGTAAATGCCTTTTGCACGAGCCTTGGTTGATGAATGTAATTCTTTCCTGTTGAGATACCTTCCTTAAATACCAAGTACATCCTACGATACCAAAAGATCTTTTAGCATTAAGCATCACTGTGCGACAGTATGTAATTACTGGCATGAATTTGTATTATGTTGGCAGTTGTATGTATGAATTTATGAATACCATATTTCTTTCTCAAAACATTGGTATGAATATATGTTTCATATGTTCTCAATAGTGATGCATCTAAGGCTGCATTCATTTATGCTCTCTATATTGTATTTGTGGGGATAAAAGATTTATCATTGCACTCTATAACTTGTAAAGTTCTCCATGCTGGACCCATTGGATCAAAGATTAAAAGTAATGTTCGTTATGTAACTATGTTAGGTCTTCTGTTGCTGCGATAAGTGCGATTTAGTGTCAGCTCCAATTCTTAAAAAGTTATACTGGGGTGATTTAACCTCGACTACCATAAATTTCGACTGAAAAAAAAATGCCATTGCCTTTTATGGGTGCTTCGCATATGTAATTAGTTAGGTGGTTGCTTCCTCTTATCATATTGCGGGTTTTGGTTGCAGTTCGAGTATATTATCCACTTTGGATTTGGATTGAGTGTGTAAATAATAGGCCAATTTGGGTCAGGTCTTTAACTCTTTCAGCTCCGTGACTGTGGGTCACATTTCGTCTTTTCAAAAAGACAGGGTAATTGTGACCCATTTAAGACGAAATGTAACCAATATAGTTTTCCAAGCTATAACATGTTTGTCACATGGTCACATTTGTCGTTTTATTGGCGACATTTGGCCCCTCTTTCTAAAGAAACGTAATTGCTCCGTCTTCAATGAGAATTTGTGTTATAGGCTTTGGTTACTTTTTACAGGTCAACTATTATGTGATTTCGAATTAGTCGTTGCCAGGTCCTTACAGATCACCCCGGTTATTTCATTGCTCGTCATGTCAATATCCGCCATACCATAGTTCGGATCCACAAGGGTCATGTACTCCTGTTAGGTCAATTTGGGAAAGGGGACGTATGCTGTATGTATTCTTGCTATTTCTCTCATCATGCTATTATTCCAAGACAGCAACAGCAAGTTTTTTTACTGAAAACTGTGGGATAATATTTATACCGAGGCCTTACTTGTAAGTTGCAACGGTCTAGATCTCCATGGGTATCAAGCTTCCTAAAAGAATGGTTTCAGCCTACTTTCAAGTTAGTATTCGGTAGACTTTGTTTTTCGTAGAGTTGGTAAATATTTTACTATATGTAGATACGGAGTATTATATACTGTCTTGGGTAAACTCTACATTGATCCTATTTTTCCCAGCACGTTTCGGACCTGCCAAGTCTATGCCGGAGATGATCCATATTTTCCTATATGAAGCAGTAGTCAGTATTCTGTTAGCCAACGATTGACATACTGTCAGTATTTTCGCAACAATGCATTCAACATATGAAAAGCAGACATAAAGAGAAATGCTCTAGCAAATCTTATGGGCTGTTAGTCGGGCTTGACTCTCAGTGACCTCAGTAACATGTTCATGGGTCCATGCATTTTCTGGTTTTAAGGATGAGATGGGCTTCTCTCTCAGTCTCTCACTGTTGTTTGTTTGTCTTAGCTGTAGCCTGTAGGTCCTTTTAACCTAACACCTCTGTTTTAAAAACATTAAGCAAATCATCATTTAAGACGGCACTATCTATTTTAAGCATAAAATTGGGTCAATATCATACTACGTGTGTGTATATAAAACAAATACTCCCTCCGTCCAAATCTTTTGTTTGCGTTTGATTTAATAACCGTTACAAAGAATAGAAAAGGCAAACAAATGAACGGGATGGAGAGCGGATACTGTTTTCCCTATCCCTTTTTATATATACATGTCACATGTGTTATGTACTTGACTCATTTTAAACTTAAGACAAATAGTGTCGTATGAAGGAAGACTTACTGTTACCCCAATGTGCATTCATACGTTTCCTTATTATTACTTTCTTTTTCGGTTCAAATTGGCGCTCCTCTACGTCTCAAATTTAAGAATGAAATAAAAGATCTCTTAGAGCATCTCCAATGGTTATATACAAGGATCTGCTTGCAATTTTGTATAATTTTCAAGCAGGTTGCTCACCATTGGAGACAGAAAAATACAACCTGCTTGAAAACTACACCTGCTCTACCAAGCTACATGCTTGATTTCAATTAGCTTGCTTTTTATTGATTGATTATATACAGTGGGTTCATTCAAGCTACAAGAAATATGTAGCTCACCTTTGTTGGGGTATGTAGCTTAAAAACAATGTTGCTAGAAATATATATGTGGCAAGTGAAGTTATAAATAAAAATATCTCACCATTAAAGATGTTCTTACAGTCTTTGTACTTGACATAACTCTTGTTGTTAGAATACAATGGAGTGCCTTTTGATATGGTAAACTTGACTAATCCAATTGTAGTCCACTATTCCTTTTGATAAATATGAATGGACTCTTGTAGAATATGTAGATTTATCACCTTGACTGGAGACACTACCAAATACCAATCACTTTCCTTGTAGGATGTTCTAATTTCCGACATCTTTTACTTGGAAGCAAGATGAAGGTGCTAGGCGCCTAAGCGATCCAAGATATACTCGACCAACGTCTAGACGACTATAACGGATCTATTACTAATTCTGTTTACTCAACCGTCGTAAATAATAACAACTTAACTATTGTGGAAACATTTTTTTAATAAGAAAATGAGATATATATGACGATAATGAGTTTCAGTATCTTCCTCATACATATCGAATGGTACTCCACACATTTATCTCTTTATTATGTGAGGTCTACCTTGTATGTTTAAGAAAGTGGTATTAAAATTCAGTACAATCTAATGATGCCTTATCATTATGCTGTTTTAACTTTATTTATTATCAAAACACAAAATTATTGACTGGGTCTCAATGGTTTTTATAATATCAGTAGGTATCCCTTGTGACGGGTCGGACCTTGCGACGGGTTTTTCCTCTAACAAAATGGGTAGAGGGAACATGTGGGGCACCCCCATGTGCTTCCCCTTTTCCCTTAAATGGGTCATCTGTGAGGGGAAGTGATACCCGTCGCAAGCTTGTGACGGATACTACCCATCACAAACAAGAATTTGTGTTATAATATATAGTCAACGAGCTCTTAATACAAAGTATAAAATTACATTTCAAGTTCATGTAATTTAATTTGTAAAATTAGGGTGTCTAATTCTCATGAATTCTTAACAAAGGTGTATACATTCAATGAAATGAAAAAATTATGCTGAGTACATATTTTCATTCAGAGGGAGTCTCATGTAAAACTATTTTACTTGTTAACCAATAAATAACTTACTTTAAGTAGTTAATTTAGGGATATAATTATTTCAATTAACTTGTAATTTTATACTAATACTTGTGTAAAACCGTTTTATACAAATATTAGTGTTTCATGGACTAATCTTAATGTGTTACCGCAATTGTTAACACATTATTTAACTAAAGCTGACTTGGGGTTCTAATAAAGAAGTATGTGCAATTTAAAAATTTAACAAAGTAAATGTTGATAGACTAGAGATAAAAATGAAACAATAAAAATGGCCTATAAGATCCCTAAGTATTTATTTATACAGAGTATTATACTCCGTATAAGACAATTCTTCTATATTCGGGAGTAATATTGTAAAAACTTACTTTATAATTTAACTTAAAAACGAATTCATAGATGACTTACACAACAAAGTCACGTAGAAGGAATTTACTGGTATCATAATTTGACGCAACACATTACCTTAATTTATACACAAATTCTCATTGAAGACGGACATTATTTATCATAAGCTGAAAACGGATAGTATCCCTCTCACACTACACAAGTGGGAGGGTAAGTAGAAGATAAATAGATCCACCCACTTACATATTGTGAGAGGGGCACTATCCATATTCAGCTTCTGACGGATAGTGCACGTCTTCAATAAGACGTGATGTAGTTTATAAGCAAGTTGGCTAAGGATTTTGTGAGTGTAATCTTTGTTGAAAAGAGGTAAAAACAAAAGTGAATAATAAATGAAGCAAGTAAAGATAAATTAGGGCGCAATTGGGCATAATTGGAGCAATAGTCAAGCAATGATTGGGCATATATACTTTGCTTTCTGACCGACCATATCAATGGTGGGAACTTCGCATTTTCACTGCTTTTACTTTTCTATCATCTTCCATGGTACGTGTTTCGGGTTTGGACCCTCTTAAGTGTTAAGTGTTAAGTGTTAAGCATCAGCTGCTCTCATCTCATACACTCGTACGTACTCCCCTAGTTTCAATCATTTTTTTTATCGGCAAGTAAGTCTCATTTAGTGGCGGAGCCACGATTTGAGCTTAGGGGGCGAAAAAATTTAGGGGGGCGAATGACTAATTTCATAAGGTACATTTAATTTTTTTTCGAAAAACTTAACTAAAATTCCGAAAATTTCAACCGGGGGGGGGGGGGGGGGGGGGGGGGGGCGAGCACCCCTGCCAGCTCCACCACTGGTGTCATTGAAGACGGACATATTCACGCTCATTAAAGACGAGTCGGGTTGTCTCTCACAAAAAGTCAAGTAGGAGGCCAAGTGTTTATTGAGGCAACCAATTCGTCTCCACTAAGGACGGATATGCACGTTTTCAATAAATATTAATGTTTATTTATATCTAATTGAAATATAATACTTGCAAAAAAATACTTCCTCCTAGTCGGTCATTTCTTCCCTCTTTCCCTTTTTGGATGTGGGGTTGTGTGTTTTGTGTGATCTAAATTCGTTTGTATGTGGGGTAGTGTGTTTTGTGTGGTCCAAATTCATTTCCTTAATTTTTGTGTAAAAGGGAAAGGGGAAGAAATGAGTGACTAAGAGGGAGTATAAGGTAAACAATGCAAATGTTTGAAGCAAAAATATTCATTTAACATAAGAGAGATCTTAGTTCACGTAAGATTCTTATTGGTATATACTCCCTCCTATCCAATCCAATGTACCCATTTGCTTTTAGGTGGTCTTCGAGGCAACTGTTTGACCGCATTTTTCTTCCTTTATATATAGAATTTTTTTACTAAAAATATAATTTTATGAAAGATATTTCCGTAACAAAACTAAATATGTTAATTTTGTCTTTCAAAGTTTTATATTTTCCGAGTTATAATCGGTCAAACTTTTCAAAGTTTGACCTCCAAAAAGTAAATGGGTACATTGGATTGGATAGGAGGAAGTACTTTTAATGTTCCAGTTATTTGTTATCTATTTCATATTAGGGTTTCTTATTCATCTGTTTACATTTTTTAATTATACGAGTACAAGTTTTGGATAGATAATTTAATCATACACAATCTTCTGTTCACTTGTTCATCTACTAACAAATCACTCCACATATAAATGGTTTGGTGCTCTCTTTGATTACCCTATAACATGGAGTACAATGTACTTCCTTCGTCCCGGTCATTTATTTACCATTTTTATTTTAGAGTGTCTCATTAATTTGTTTACCTTTCTATATTGAGAATGTTTTCTATGAGTAATTTGAAGTTTCATTGGGACTATTGTCCACTTGTCATCCACTAAGCACCACCACAAGTGATCCCCTACCATTTCCTTAATAATTGTGCCAAAAACAAAGATAAACAAATGATCGGGACGGAGGGAGTAATTAAATTACAAGATCACCCGATAATGAGATTTTAACTAGTTGTGAAGTTAGCCGATCGTTTTACTAGCTAAATTAGCTTATACTCCATAAATACTACGAAGTATGATGAATTATTGATACTTTATACAGTGTCGGAGTCAAGATTCTGAATTTCTAAAACGCAGCCATCATTGTTCAAATGGGGCGTAATTGACTGATCATGATTATATATTACTCTGTTAGCACGTACGTGCGTTAGGTGGAGAAAGTTACAAACAAATTAAACTACAAACTATATATAATGGCTTACGTTGGATTGAATGTGATTGAAAAGACGAACACTAAACTTTTGGAAAGAAAAAGAAATAAAAGCGACCTAATATAAAGAAGCAATTACTTATTACAAACAATAAAAAAACGCAACTATTATTGAATTGTAGTGAATAAATAAATCAAGTACTCCAAGTTTATGCTCTAAATTTGAATCAAACACCATCCATAAATAATAAATTCCTTAATTTACATATGAAATAAATTTTTCCAGAGATTTGCCTGGAAACTACAGAAAAAAAGGGAAAAAAAATTCTCATCCATACTACCAAAGTAGAAAAGCCTTAGATAAGATAAGAAAAACACCCAAAATTATCTCCTAGCATTTACATAAAAAGACTAGCTAGAGAGCGATACTATATATATATTACGGAAATTGCTAGAAAACCATCGAGTGGTACTTGGCGCATCTGCTTGCTTACATGTTTAATTTTATGTCGCGACTTAATTCTTACGTTACATAACCTAGATATATACGGATTATATTGATTGGTGTGATTATTTTAATTTATTAGCTAGCGAATTAACGATTAATTATATAATGATTATAGATCACGAAATGTCGTAGGTTTAATTATTTGCATGGGAATGCATGGGGTCGTATCGTTATGATTATGATACGAGTAATTGTTGTTAATACGATAAAGTTGTTGGATTTGCAAAATTTGGCCAAGTTTGATTAATCTCCTTTGTAGAATGACAGATTCACCCTTGAGTCTATCATTATCACTTCTAACGTGATGGATATTGTGTGTTAATATCCGGAGCCGGTTCGTTCCTTCTTGGTTTTCTAGTCTAAGCCGATTCGCCTCGTTCCTTAAGTTATCTATGTGGGTTTGCTTTCGCATGCGAGACCGTCTTGCTGATTCCCGGTTTGATACCATCCTCTTCCGCTTTCTTTCGGCGTTATGGTGGCTCGAGCTGGAATTTGAACGGCCAGAGTTTTGGTTTGGATCGTCTGAGCCAGAACTTGTTAGGGTAGAGGTTTGGTTAGGAGACTCATGATCACCACTTTCTTTGTTGTCAAAGTCAAGTGGTTTTTGGTTTGGATCAACCAATCCTGAGTCTAAATCCACCTTGAAATTTTTTAGGTTCGACTTAGACTCAGGTTTGTTAATACTTTCTTCATTTCGATCATGATCAGTTTTATGATCAGAAGACACGAAATAAGATTCAAAGTTTTCCCAAGGTGTAAAGCCACCGCCACCCTGAGAAGACGGGAATACATAACCATAACCATAACCATTGTCACCGCCACAATCGAGCAGAGGTTTGGGTTGGAAAGTAGAAGAAATGGTGGACAACATAACGATATAACGATATAAAGCTTATAGGTAGGGGGTAGAAGGGAGGAAGAGGAAAAGGGGAGAAAGGAATTGAAAGAGTGCGATATTTAAGGGGGATCTAAAGCTAAAGCATTAGATAGTGGGCTCCACGAATTGAGGAAATCAAAAGGGTAGTTTGGTCAAATAGTTTTGGTAGGAAATTTGCTTTACGAGTCAGGTGGCACTTATGTGACTAGTAGGGTCCACCACAAATCACTCTGCTTTAATTCTTTTTTTTTTTTTTAAAAAAAAAACTCACATCTCTGCTTTAAGGAAAAGAAAGAGTGGGGGTTAGTTAGCTTACTCATGAAGGAACGACAAGTGGGATTCCAATATAACCACGCGTCAGATTAGGATAGGCGGCCATCTTGATATTGTGACTCCGTCAACAACAAATCTCACTTGTGACCGTGACAAATTTGAAATCTTACATAACCCTCTCTCCACGTGTCATTACTTTAATCGGTGTAAGGTGGTACAAGCATTCGACCGTCATAAATATTAGAATTTTTGCTTTGTAAATGGTTAATTCGGACGGGCTACATGTAAGGTTAGTTTTGAGTTTGTGCTGCTATATTTTGAATAAGTTCGCATTCGAATCGAGTCTAGAAATGACAATAAGTTGATAGACATGGTCGTTTGAAAAATTAGTAAAAAGGGGTTCGAATTCATCATCTAAGTCGAGACGGTTTTATTATGGATACTCACAGAGTTACAGGGATCAACCTTAATAGTAATTCTTTAGAAACAATTTAATAATGCGCGGGTACAATTAATTGAGGCATTTAGGTCGACACTGATTTGTTAGGGTTCTAAAAAGGATCAGTCATAATTAACCTGATGTTTTTCTACTAAGAGTACTTTTTTTTAGGGAAAAAAAAGTATACAACATGTTAATGTATAATCGATACAAACACAATACCAATCTAGCTCATATATGTCTAAAATTTTAAAAAAATGTCTCAACAACGTGTTTATGATAATATAAATATTCTAAACGGCTAAACTACTTAATATTAAAGCTAAAAAAATAAACCTAGAAAACAAAACGAACCAACTTTAACTTATTTGTTAAAAATAAAAACATTTAATATAAACTAGTTTTAAACCCTTGCAAAATTGCACGGGTATATTTTAAGAGAATTTAGTATAATTAAATATTAATAAAGCATGCACGATATGAATTAATACATCAATTAAAATGATATATAGCCCATTTTCCGTTTCGTGATAATTTTTTAATTACATTAATAATTAAAATATTTACAACATTAAATACAATAACATTAAGAAATTTGAAAAATTAAATTTACATGCATGGATAGTTACAACAATCATTCAGCAAATCCATACATGTATCAATAACGAAAACACAAATTCTCATTTGTGACGGGCAGTATCCGTCACAAGCTTGCGATGGGTACCATTTTCCCTCACAAATGACTCATTTAAAGGGAAAGGGGAAGCACATGGGGGGTGCCCCACATGTTCCCTCTACCCATTTTGTTAGAGGAAAAACTCGTCGCAAGGTCCGACCCGTCACAAGGGAGACCTACTGTAACGAAAAAGCGTTATGTACATGGATCTCTCACATCTAGGTCTGGGCGGCCTAGGCTCAGATATGGATAAGCCACGTTCAAACCCAGGTTTGAATAGGAAATCCCGTTTTTTTTCTAAACAAGAATTATAATGTATTTTATTATTATATTTTATTGTATTTTATTATTATATTTTTTAGAAGAAAGAACAATTCATTAATTAAAAAGTCATACGACATCTACAAAGGTTGTCAAAATTGACAAAATACAATATAGTAAAATCAAACAAAAACCGTCTTTCCTGAAACAAAGCTCTCTAATTTCATTATATTATTATCTTTTCATTAAAACTAGTCTTTATGTTAAAACTAATCTTTTCATCAAATTATTTAATTTTCGCTAAACTCTAAACTATAATCTTAATTAAAATATAGATAATATAAGCAAAACTATAAACTGCTAAATCTTTTATTGATGTTATTGTTTGAGAATTACTTGATTCATACTAAATCGTTTTTATTACTTGCTTTCATGACATCATTAGCTTTTTGGTATATTAATTTTTTTAAAATATACATTCCAGAACAATACTCAATTCTCTTGGATTAATTCAGTTTTAATTTTTGTTTCTACAAAAAAAATATAATAACGCAGAAAATGAACAATTAATGAGATACCACTATTATTTAATAATTTTATCAAAAATTTAAAATTACATATACCTTACATTTATTGCACGAATTCTGAACTAAAGAGTAAGAGAGCGATACCAAATTTCAAAGTCACCTAATCAGAACTTGTTTAATGTTTGAAGCTCCAAATTTGAGCTAACGATCATCAGCAAGTCTCATTGAACATTTGCATTTTCTTATATTCAATAAAGACAGATCAGATTGTCTCTTGCAGAAAGGCAAGTGTGAGGTTAAGTGGGAAACCATGTGAGTTTTCACTAGCTCTCCAAGTCACCTCTATGTAAAAAATAACTCAACCCGTCTTTATTAAATATAGATATATCCATCTTCAAGGAGAATTTGGGGCGATCATATCATCAATAATTTACAATGTGGCTTTATACGGCCACGTTCAGCCTTTTGCCCTCTCCTTTCATAAAGGTTGTGGTATGCATACGCTATTCTCAACTTTGGGCAAGTTCTCTCCAATACTCGTTTTGTTTACTGGTTTATACCGTTGTACACTTTTACGTGCAATGTCATTTTTTTAAGCAGTTATCTTGTATATATATATATAGCAGTAAAATAGACTATTTATTAAATAGTATTTCATCGGTCTCAATCATTTGTTTGTCTGTTATTAAAATACCCCTCATAAAAAATAAAAAAGACAAAAAAATGACTGAGAGTTTGGGATGAAGCTAAAGGAGTATAAAATGAATTCGAATGATAAAACATATTCGTAGGTGACTAATTGTGGAATTTTTTGCCAAAGTAGGGCTCATCCTACAACTATTTACCAAAATAAGGCGCGTTTGAAACTATTTACCAAAAATGGGCCCACGTCATCAATTTCCGCCTTTTTATTTTTTTAAAAAATTTTTAATACATCTCGCTCTCCGGGAGAGCGAGATGCTTCAGCGTCAAATTAGTGTACGTTTTAGGCCGGCCTCCTTGTTCCATGTTAAAAATACGGGGTACGACGATCCAAAGCATTTTATTCAGCTAAAAGACTAAAAGTGTAGTTACATATATACTCTATAGTTTATATATAATATTAATCAGTTGAGTTTGTTGTAGTAACTTCAACTTAACATATTTGATTTTTTAATATTTTCGATTTTTCCTTCTTTAAAATTTCTGGTTTATATATGCATTTTTAAATTTCTGGCGTCTTAAGATTGAAGAAACTTTTTATTATTTTATTTTGTAATTTAAGACTTTAAACTTGTTTTTATTTACATTTGGGTGATTATTTGTAATATTTTAGCAAATTATCATTTTCATGTATGGTTTTGATTGTATGTAATTCCATTAGTTGAAGAGAAAAAAAGAGTAACTAAATAATGAAAGTAAGAGAGAGGGTAATCTTACAATAATATAAAAAGGCTTGTTGACCCTCCATTGAAGTGACACGTGTCACGTCTCAACTTCTTGCCACATATCACTTTTATAATTAATAACAAAAAATAATAAGAAACCTACATAATTGTTGTACTTTCATTTTCTCTTGTCTTTTTGTATACCTTACAAAAAAAACTAAATTTCAAATTAAATATCTTAATTGATGTCAATTATTACATCTTCTTTACCAACTCTTTATAATCTATACATATATATATACAATAACATAAAAAAGTCTACATTGAGTAGCTAATAGGATACACATTGTGAGGTACAATTCCATGTTAAATTAAAAAAAAATTAAAAATAATCTATACAACAATATAAAAAGGGTAGATTGAGTAGTATTAGAATTCCATGTGGCAACTTCATAAGCCTCCCTCCATTGTTTTTACATACATTAGTACATTAACACTGCCCACTCTTCTAATTCCGTAGTATATTAATCATCACATTATTCAACTATCATATTAACTTTGCAATTAATTGTTATAACCATATATATTATATAAAACAATTCATTTACAACCCTTTGAATGCCAAAACCATCACCCCATTCATCTCCCATACTAATTTTACAATATTTTTTTATCACTATAAAGATTATATAAATCAACTTATTATCTAAAAACTCTTTGAATGCCAACTTTCGAATGTGTTTTTTTCTTAATTAATAATGATGTCACCAAATTTTAATGTACATAATTCAACTTCCAAGCAAATTAGTATTATTTAACCTTTCCTATTTAACATTGTTTCTTTGTTTCCTATAAAATAGTCATGTGATGGGTACACATTTGAGTAGTTTATTTGACTTCCTTGAATTTTGTATGATCAATTACTAATTCAGTTGGTCTCTCTTGTGACGGTCACAAGCTTGTGACGGACTAAATGTGACCATTTTATGATAAAAAGTAATCATCTATAAAATGTTACAAGTCATATAATTGGTTACATTTTCCATAAAAATGGTCACATTTGCTCCGTCACAAGCTTGTGACGAAAAGTGCCCGTCACAAATGAGAATTTGTGTTACTAATTTGTGTATTATTTATTTATTTTTCTTATATTGTGTAGGCGGTAATGAAGACGCATTGATAAAGTGATAGGCTTAGCTAACTAACAACGTCATGCAATGGTAAATTTAGATTTCTCAATTGGTAAGTTCAATCTTCCATTATCTTTGAAATTTTTTTTTTTTGCCTAATCAAATTATAAAATTTATGGAAGTTAATTTTGAAGATGATAAATAATTTAGGATAAAAATATGTATTAATGATGGATATCGAATTTTATTTGATCTTCGTTGAAAAAATAACTTTATAATTGCTAATTTTCATTTTTGCGACTAATCTCATATTACACCTTCTTTTTTTTCTTTTGCCATTATTTTCTTACTACATATTTTTGTCATTTATATTATTTAAACGACAGATCATTTAAAGGGATACAAGAGTTAAGCATGAAAATTAGATCGATAGTATACCTAAAAAATGGACCACGTCTCATTTTTTGTACCTAATACTCTATTATGCCCTTTTGTTTTCCATTTACCATTATTATCTTATTAAAAAATGTCATTTATAATATTTAAAAACGATAGATCATTCTAAGTAAACGAGAGTAAAGTGTAAAATTTAAACCGATCATCATAACTCACACCAATCAAGAATTTATCTGTGAAAGTAAGAATTTGTAAGTTATGATAATTTTATTATTATTATCATGTAATTATAATTTGTTTAAAAGTGGTATATAACTTGACCAAAGTAGAGGATGGTGGAATTGAAATTGACCAACATGAATGAAAACATGAATTTTCAATTAAACTATTGGCATTTCTTCGAAGTAATATATATTATTATTAATTGTATTTTGTATATGTTGTGCATTTGTATATTTTATAAGAATTAATGGCTTAAGATGGTGGTATTACTTTTTTCTTATATGGATTTTAATAGTAGAAGTTCAAATTTAGGAAGTTTACACTCGGTAACGTTGTTAATTAGCGAATTGATAATCAAATTGTATATTCAGATTCTAATATTTTGTATCTCAAGATCTATTAGGCCTAGGTCCATGCCTTGACTCACTACAAGAAAACTTGTTTCAGGCGACTGTTATAAGGCGACTGATACAAGTAGTCGCCAATTTAGCGACTGATAATAGAATAAGGCGACTGAGATCAGTCGCCAAATTGGCGACTGAAACAATCCTCAGATTTTAATTAAAAAAACTCGGGCGACTGATTTCAGTCGCCAAATTGGCGACTGATAAGCCATTTGGCGACTGAAATCAGTCGCCAAATTGGCGACTACCTTTTCAGTCGCCAATTTGTGTATTATTCCAGAATCGCGAAACTAATCCGCCACTCTCTACTTCCCCAAATTTCTTCAAAACACCCGAAACCCCTATTCCCTCTACAAAATCGCCACCACTACTACTCCATTCCCTTAACCACCTCTCCGACCACCACTACGACACTAGCTATACCGATATCACCACCGTCCTCACCAACAAACTCCGACTCTTATTCTATTTCCGTCACTTTTCCTTAATTAGGTGCGATTTTGCTCTCCTAAATCTAATTCCTTAGCTTGTTTGTTTGTTTATTTTATGATTTTAATTAGTATTATGATGTTTATGTATAATTTGTGATGCTTACAAAGTTCTAATGGTTAGTTAGTTAGGGTTTGTGTAGGTTGATGGTTAGGGTTTATATAAATTGGGGGTTTTGTGAAATTGTTAACATTATGTTAATCGAGGTTGTAATTGACAATGTATTGGTGTTTTTGATGATGTTAGGATTGTTGATTGACTAAATTAGTATAAATGGGAGTATTATTGATGGTAGAAAGTTAGTATTCCCTCCGTCTTATTCATTTGTTTGCCCTTTAAATTATTTTTTATGGTTGTTTTAATCAAAAGGCAAATAAATAATTGTGATGGAGGGAGTAGAATGTTAGGATTTTATAATTAAAGTGTGTATGTATTAGTTTGATAGTTGTTTAGTATCCATGTTGATAATGTTATTAATTAGAATGATAGTAGTTTAATTAGTGATATGTTAATTTTAGTATAGTTAGTATCCATGTTGACAATATTATTGTTTGATTTATTATTGATAATAGATATGTTCCTAGAGTTAGTAATAATTGATAATCAATATTGTTGTAATTATTGTTGTGTGTAGGGCTGTTCAAAAATGCACCCGGACCGGCGAACCGGACCTGTCCGGACCGTAAGGGTCAGACCGGACCGGACCGGTCACCCTCAGGTCCGGTCTCCGGGTCTATAAAAGTCCTCAACCGGTCTCCGGTCCTAACCGGTCCAGAACCGAGGGTTGGCCCGGTGAAACCCGCGGACCGGCAGAATCATGAGTTATTGCTCTGTGGACTTGGATAGTGAAAGGCATTAATGGAAAGTTGCAGAGGGTGTGGAAAGATGAAACGTTTATTTTACTGGGAGTTGGAAATTTGACTCATTATTATCATTCTTGGAATTTGATACTTAATTATACTTTCCTAAGTCTTGTCTCCTATTTCTTATAACACTTAATATATTATTAATATACTACTAAGTAGTTTTTAGGAATCTATTTATATTAGGTATGTACACATTTATATTATTTGCTTAAGAGATAATCATCTCCTTGATTCTCGTCTTTTGAGTTATTTATTTTGCCCGGCATTATTAGCCTTTCATTATTTTACTTCTACATTTCTACTCCATCATAGGTCACGAAACTCCACCAAACTTTCAAGTATTGTGCTCTGCTCATACATAGTGCACAAAGGCTGTAGAAATAATGATTTATGAACCTGATGAACAAACATTTATCATATATTTACCATAAGAGCAAGTCGGCAAACAGTGGCCACCAATTTTTTATGAAAGTGCGGTCCGCGGTCACCGGTCCGGGTTTAGACCGGAGCTCAGGGTCGGTCCAGGTCCGGTTCCACCACCTTACGGTCCGGTCTCCGGGTTGGACATTAATTGCTAACCGGTCCCCGGTCCTAACCGGGTCGGTCCGGTCCGGTCCGGGTTTGGACCTTTGAACACCCCTAGTTGTGTGGGTTAATGTTTAGATTAAAATGAAGAGGTTGGAACGTACATGGATGTACGAAGATAGACTTGATAAGAAAAGACGTCCTACCGCTAGATTTATAAAGGGGGTTGCCGAGTTTATTGAATTTGCTAGACAACAAGACGAGTATGATTAGTAGCAAAGAAACTTAGGTGTCCTTGTATTAAATGCAAAAACATGAGATATCTACATGACATTGAGGTTCAAGAACATCTTTATACAAACGGGTTTTGTCCAAACTACTACAATTGGATTTCTCATGGAGAATCATATTTTTCACTTCCCGAACAATCTCAAATCCCACAAAATGAGAACCCATATAGAGATATGGTAGTTGATGCATTTGAGTCTAATATTTTCAATAATGATCATATACCAATGAGTGAAGAAGAACCACACCCACAAGCAAAAGCCTTTTTTGATATGTTAAAGGCGAGTGAAAAACCATTATATGAAGGGAGCAAAATGTCATTGTTAGAAGCCGCCTCTAAGATAGTAACTTTGAAATGTGAGTACAATTTGCCATTTACTTGTGTTGATGGCATTGCTTCTTTGATTGAGGATGTTATCCCCGATAATAATGTCATGACCCGATCATTCTACAATACCAAAAAAGTAGTGAAAGGTCTAGAACCATGTAATTGAGTTAAATATCCAAGATGATTTGATAAGGACTTTGGCCTTTGGTCCTTCACGAGAGGTGAAAACGTGGAATCGTTACTCGGTCAACGGATTTAATTTCCATACATTCAACTACGGTAAGAATAAGGCTAGGTGCAATTATGGTGTTACTATTTCTTCTCTTGATGACAACGAATACTATGGAAATGAAGAGGGTGAAGGTTTAGAGAACGAGGATGGTGATGGTCAAGTTGACGGTGATGGTGGTGTTGATAGTGATAATGATAATGAATCAATTGGTGATGATGATGAGGACGAATTTGATGATGATAATGATTAATTGGGTAAAGATCTATTTATATATATTTTAATTAAGTTTTTTATGTTATTTGATGTTTTTTTATGTTATTAACAGCTTATGTTTGTTTTTTATGTTATTAACCGTTTCTAACAATTTGAATATTTGTGTACTTGTAGATGGCAGGAGGTCGAGGTAGACAACGTGGCTGCGGTTCAAACAGACGCCGTAGTACTTCTTCAGTCGACGAGGAGGAGATGGAGATTATTGATCAGCAGAGTCCGGTAGTGGTCGAGGAATCGACCAATGACGAGTCCTCGGATCAGACATCGGAGACGATCCAGTTCACGCCGGAAGGGAAGATGATACTTGATCCCGCGGGGTTTTGGTAAGACAACCACCAATGTCTTTAATTTATTAGTTTATAATTATATTACATTATTATTTACCATCAATGCATACTATTCCATAATTTATTTTTCAGGTTTTCGTCTCAAAAGGTTGTACGCGGTTGTACTCAGAGTACAAAGCAGAAGATGACGGGAGTTGCTCCTACTTGTTGGACCAAGGCTACCTCTGCACAAAAAGAGGAGTGGTTTCCGCCGATGTCTTTTAATAACAATGTTTATATTTTGTAGGAAGCATTTTCCGCCGAGAAACTTAGGCATCCCGAGAAACCCGATAACGAGATTTGGTTCGACTTAGTAAAGGGTTTCAAGAAGGGGAACGTCTACGGGATTGGGTCGGCAAAGAACGTATTTTACGAAACTCCAAGGGGAAGAATGTCGTCCACCTCAAACCAAACATACGAGCCGACAGTCTTGGGAAGACTCCAAGCCGCACTTGACGAGGAAAAAAGAAAAAACGCGGAAAGGGATGAAGAAATAAGGATAATGAAAGAGAAATTCAAGGCTTGGGAAAGCAGGTTTGAGAATTGCAACCAAGGTCCCCCTCCCTATCGGCGGGATTATGATGAAGGCAATGGAAGTGGTGGATTCCAGGTCGAATCCAATATAAACCTTGGCTTCTGATATAGTTTAGAAACTTGTTACATGAAACAATTTATGGTTGAAACAATTCCGTTTAAGAAAATTTGTAAACTTGAAACAATTTTTTTTATCTATATGAGGATGTTGGTTTCACATCGTGTTGTTGTAAATGTGTGAAATCTTTGTGTTTTCTTGTATACTTGCAGGTAGGGTATGATGGTATGGTATGGTAGGATGAAAACGGAAATTTTCATGCAATATCACAGGTATTTTGGCGACTGAAATGTTCATTTGGCGACTATTTTCAGTCGCCAAAACCCCTGTATTTTTGCAAAGTAAAAATCCATTTGCGACTGCTTGGCGACTGAAATCAGTCGCCAAATTGGCGACTGAATACTATGGTAGTCGCCAAAATGGCGACTGATGGCGACTGATTTCAGTCGCCAAATTGGCGACTACATAAGCTTTCAGTCGCCAATTTGAGCGACTGATTTCAGTCGCCATTTTTCACAATTGGCGACTATTTTTTCAGTCGCCAAATTTGGCGACTGAAAGTAGTCGCCAAATTTGGCGACTGAAAGTAGTCGCCCGAATGTTTTTTGGCGACTAATGACAGCGACTAGGTCTTGGCGACTGAAATCAGTCGCCAAATTCATTTTAGCGACGGAAATCAGTCGCCAATATCAGTCGCCTGAATGTTGTTTTCTTGTAGTGGACTTTATACGACTATCTTTTTCTCCTTTTATCCATTCAAACAATAAATTATGGGGATGATAATGACACTACCGTTTTTAATAATGCCACCCAAATACAAGCTAATTATAGGAGTATCTTACTATTCACTCTCTCATAATTTGAATGACATTAACTAAAAGAGTTGTGGCGTTATCATCGCCCTAAACTATTATCCACATTAATACATTATTGCTCACACGTGGCGTTTTTTACAAATTTCGTTTATTTTGACTTATAAAAAAATGGTGGTTGGTAATAAAGTAAACAACAAAACACAAAACATAAAATATTGTTTACAGGTTAATTATAACTCTAAATAGTTTATATACAAGTCGAACTATAGAAAAACATTATGTACATAATATAATGCTATTCTGATCTTCAATTTTCGAATTTTTTTAATGGCCTTAAATGTTATCTATCCGCGATATGATGTTGACTGTAAGGAGATATTATCATGGGAAGTTGGCAAAAAATATTTCTAACCCCTATTTATTTTTAAGTCGAAGAATACAAAAAATGGAGATACCAATTGATCACATTGTACATTTATATCCACTGCATCGTATTTACAAGAAAAAATATATTAGAAAATGATCAAAGGATATCCAGAGAAAACCCGTGATTTTTCACGGGTAGCAAAACTAGTTAAACATATAAGAAGAATATGGTGGGTCCTACTTTAAAAGAAAAAAAAAGAAATTAAAGCCTTAAAAATTAAGGACCAATAGGAATCCAAGAAAAGACTTAGCTTTTATAATAAGGAGATGGGAAATTGGTATAGCAATAATTTATAAGAAATTTATTTTAATACTCCCCCACATTAGATTTACATTATTTTTCTGAGACAAAATAAAGCAAACGTAAAAAATTAAGCAGCACAAGGAGTACCATATTATTTTAGTGAGGGATTGCTTAAATTTGTGAGTTAAAGTGTAATGATCATGCATGCATGAAACCTAATAAATTTAGTCATCAAATTTGTACGATATCAAAGGGAAGCCACTTAATTAGATAATTAGGCTTACATAATCACACCACTACAAGTAATCTTACAAGTAATAGACATCAAATTTGTCTGTAAATGAGGAATGTAGTCATATTTATGCAAGCAAATCATATAAAACTAATACCTAACACAATTGACGTGCATGCTTCATGTGAAAAACTGTCTAATGATAGATTTTATTTAGACTTTTTAGAAGCTAACACTTTGCTCACTTCTTGTAGTTCTTTGTCACTCTGACACAGCCGTTGATGATAAATTAAGCACAAGCTGAAGAATACCAACGAGTCTCATTTGCGACGGGAAGATCTGTTCCAAGCTTAAGAGGGTCAAGGCCCCCTCACAGAGAGCAAGTGGAGGGGAAAGTGGAGCACCCCTCTCACAGTTTCCAATACGGTTCCTATTTTTAATTGAAATTATTTAAAAAACCATCATAAAACCACGAAACATCGAGTATATACGTGACTCAATCCGTATCATACATTTTTATGTTATTTACTCTTATACTTATAATACTATTTTAAGTCATTAAGAAAAATCATATGTAAAATCACCCAAGACACTAAATTACATTAATTGAACTAAAAACCGAATACCGTATATAAGGTTTTCGAATATACGGAAAAAACCAGATGTAAGGAAACCGTATATACGGAAAATTCGTGTCGGATAAGTATACTCAAAAATAAGATTTTGAAAACCGAATATTCGATACGATTTTGCTCACCCTTAACTAATACTATCCTCCCTTATGCCTTCTAAACGTTGCTAACATACCGTTAGTTCGTAAATCTATAGTCACTTTTTTTTTTTTTTTCATATTTTTCACATCCGCTATAACAAGGACAATAGCAAGTCATTAATGAGTGATATAGAGACTTTAAATTTTACCACTAGGTAGCGTCATCTTAATTTTCATTTACGACTATAAAAGTAGAGTAGTCTTTTTTTCAACACAAATTCTCATTTAAGACGGGTCGACCCGTCTTAAACTCTTAAGATGGGTAATCCCCTCAAACAAAGGGAAAATAGGATGCAAGTGGGAGACAAATGGAGCACCCCACTTGCTCTTTGTGAGAGGAGATTGACCTGTATTAAGTTTAAGACGGGTCAAATTATATAATGAGCTGCGGGCAGGGACTATGTCCATCCACGAGGAAGCCATGAGCTTGTATATCAGTAGACAGTATATATGTTTACATCAGATGGTGGGTGGGGTGAGGGGAAGGTGCACGAATGAAGTTAACATGTTTGAATTGTCACTTTGTTAGATATAAATCTTTATGTAAACCTCTCAATAAAACACGCTTTTAAATTTTACAACTTTATCACTCTTTTAAATTGTGTAATGTTTTTGATATGATATACGGAGCATTATCTAAATGTAGATTATACTAATCTCAATCGAAAGATTCAACTCAAATATAAAAATTACAACCCAAGTCTATGAAAGTAAGGAGAAAAAGGATTATACATCAGAGGTACTACCTCATAATAGTATGATTTTGAGTTATTGTGCATTTTTTTCGAGCTTTTTAAAGTTTATAAATTAAATTTTATATCTTATACTCCGTATATGATTTTTTTTAGTTTTATTGTAATTTTTTTGAGCTTAATGTTCAAATTAATAAACTCAAAAACTTTATAGTAAAACTACACTATACTCAAAAACTTTATTTTAAAGCTCAAAAACTATATTTTATGTGGTATTAATGTACAATTCACTTACTGGAAAGTAAGAGATCTTAACCCTAAATTTAAATTCCGATTCAGCTACATTTTCATCAATATATAATTAACCTTACAGTTTTCGATAACCGAAAGAACCCAAAATAACACATTTAAAATAAAACTCATATTAATAACCACTCTAAAGTCTAAACAATCAAACATGTCGATTAATAACTCGAGTTCTAAATAATATCGACTAGTTAGAAACTTAGAGCAAACCAATTCACTACAAGAGAGAAGAAATAGATAGAGACGGAGTAATAAGTTAGCAAAATGAAATTATTAGTGGCCTACATACTCCTAACTCGGTAACTCATTCTACTTAAGTATTTAATAACCATTCTCTTCTTTTCTATTGATTGTCAAAAGTGGAGAACATTAGTTATGTCCGCAAAAATCCTGATATTTTATCATATATATTCTCGTTTCAATTATCATCTTGTCCCCCGTAACTATATGATTAGATATTCGTAAATATTCACACACAAAAAAAGTCGATAGTCTAAACCCCCGACTCCCTTTATTATTGTTTAGCCCCAAGATCGGCCACCTACTCATTATTAAGAAAACTCTTCACATACAATTCGAATGAGGTTTTCTTTCTCACAAAGAAACTACAAAAGAGAAAAGAAATAAAAAATGAGTAAAGGTGAGGAGAGACTAAGTAAGGAGGAAGCATGTTACCAGAACAAACTGTTAAGAGAAAGATATTGATAATGGTCAGCACAAGGCCGACATTACAAAAAGGCTACTTCACAATGCTTGAACTTAAATTTGAAAATAACATAAAGTAATAAGACATGTGCTTAAAGAAAGAAAAGGATTGTATATATACATATATATTTCACTCTCGTATAGTTTGTTCATGCACTTATATTAACTTATATGCATGCATCTACCCTTCCTTCAGTTATTTTCTGGTCCTACTTAAGGGGTAGGTGCCCATTTTCTTAACAATCGCAATTTTGAATTTTATTAAGGACAAGAGCCACATTCAGTGTCGTCGAATTTCGGTGATACGCTCTAATATAAAAATTTTATGTAGGTCTATTATCAGTTTAGGGTTATTTTACAAATAGATTTCCCATTTTTAGTGGTCTCTTACAAATATATATGTGAGACAGTGAGAGGGTGTCGCTAAATCTCGGCAACAACGCGTGTCGATGGCTAACTCATTTTTGTTTTTTTTTAAAGTAAATTACTGTTCTCAATTTGGTCGATCTTTCTTTATTATTAGGGAGCTAAGGTAATTGGAGTAGGTATCAAAGAGGGGACCTTACCTTGTTAATTTGTACCGTAATTGTAGTTTGAACAAACCAATAATTAAAGTTATTGTTTCGAATTTATATTAATTTATTCCCTTTACTTTTTTCTATTCTTTTAAGAGTATTTTAATTAAAGTTAATAAATTATTGAGATAAAAGAAATACCGAGTACTAATTAATTAAAGAGGTGAGATTGGAGAACAGACTAAGCTGGTTACAGGCGGAAGGATAAGTGGTTGAAACAACAAAGGTGAAAGATAATGTTTTGAAATATATAATCAAAGGAATTAGATTTAATATATATGGAGTAATTAGTAAATAAAATTGTTTGATAAAATATAGTTTGTAGAATAGTATGAAGCAAGAGCTTAATTCTCCTAGGTATGAGAGCAAAGAGAATGCTGACATAATTTGAACCTCGGTTATGTGTATCATCGTTTTTTGTACTTTATCTATTGAATTAGTTGACTTTGAAAAAGCTAATCCTAATCTTGTTGCGGTGAGTTGAAAAAAAAAAACTATATTTTCATTTATTAAAAAAATTTGAGAAAATTTTAAAAACTAAAGCTTGGGCCTCTTAAACTTGGGGAGAGTTAAATTGGGCCTCTTAAATTGTTTTAAATTTATGAAAACAATTAATTGTTGCGGTGAGTTAAATTGGGCCTCTTAAACTTGGCCCGGAAAATTGGCCCAGTAAACTTATTTTGATATGCTGGGAAGTTGGGCCCTCTATAACTGCCTTCGTTTTGATTGGGCTGAACTTCTTGTGAAATGATGCATTTCCCCAACCAAGCTGCTATTCGACGTCGACAAATTACTAAATAACGTCGACAAATGTAATGAACTTCCTAATTTGCCCCTCACTATATTATCTCCAACATTAACCACAACATTTTAAAAAAAAATCTAAAATAACAAAAAAATATTTAGGAGGATTATAATAGCATCGTCATATTTTTAATAACAGTTTCAATTCCGTCACCAAAATCAACGAATCAAATACGAAAGTAATCTAAACTAATTTTTTTATTAATTTTGTAGATTTAGAGGAGTAAAATATAATCGTCATTGTTTGAACGAATTTGTGTACAACGGACTAGTGTAGAATGATCTACGACGCCAAAATCATATTAAGAGCGATCTACGTCAGTAATGTTTATTTTGAAAAAAAAAAAAAAAAAAACTAGACGTGAATAGTACACGTCTGGACCTAGGTCTAGACGTGAATGGTACATGTCCAGTCCTAGGTGTGGATGTGTATTATTCACGTCCACACCTAGGTCTAGGCGTATACTATTCACGTCCAGTTTTTTTTTTTTTTTTTTTTTTACGCAACCGTCTTTTAAATGGCGTAAAAAAAAAGTAAGTATCATTTTTCGACATCGTTACTAGCTTTATCGTGGTTACGTCACTGGTCGAGATGATGAAAACCGTCTTAATCGGAAATTGCAAAGAACTTACAATTGATTTACGATTTGTTTGATTACGTTGTCATGTTCAAAAGCGTCTAACTTTGTTTTTTTTAATAATAAAAAACGATTTTTTTAAAAAAAATTAAAAATTATTTTTTAGTTAGAAAGAAATTAAGGTGAGTGTAAAGTTGGAAGTTCAATGCTAATTGTCGACGTTATTTAGTAATGTGTCAACGTTCTTTAGCACGACCCTTCCCCAATCCATAAAACTCTCATATAACCCTCTTACTTTCTTTCTTTTCTTCCACTCGAATCCTCTTATCTTACGAGAGTATTCCCTCCTGCTCTTTCATTTCTTCCCTCTTTCCTTTTTGGATAAGTCGGGTTTTCTTCCCTCTTTCCTTTTTCGGTTGTGGGGTTGTGTGTTTTGTGTGGTCCAAATATATTTTCTTAGTTCTTGTGCAAAAAGAAAAGGGGAAAAAATGAGTGAATAGTAGGAAGTATAATAGTATGCATTTTCCCGCCTAAAAGTATTAAGCTAAAGCTGCACCTAATTTGTTCGGGCCTAATTTAAATATATGTTGGACGTAAAATATCTATACTTTTATTAATATAAATAAATTTAACTTAACTTAACTTAAATTAAAAATTAATTTAATTAACTTACTCAACTTATATTGACTAATCTTAACATTAAGTAACTTAAACTAAATTAATTAATCCCTTAAATAAACCTAAATTCAATTTAACGTAACTTATTATAAATTAACTTCACTCAACTTAAATAAATTTAATTAGTATAACTTATTTGAGCTAACCTAAATTTTATTAAAGAGCATGAATTAAACTAAATCGGAGTGCCCTGAAATTAAATCTAAAAGAATAAGCCCTAAGTGATAAAAGTCGACCGCCTAAAAAAGAGTGATAGAACTCGACGACTCAGGACAATGTATAGCAACTGGGTTCAAAAAAGTACTCCCTCCGATCCAGACCAATGGTAACACTTATCATAAATGGACGATCCACACCAATGGTAACATACCTTATTTAGCCCACAACATTACTATGTTATCCTTATTCCCATTTGATATTTACACAAAATGTGATTACATGGCACACCTATCAACCCCACAATTAAACCCACAATTACATGACCCACCTACTCTTTCCCTTTTTACCCCTCCTTTTTCCAATTTTCTTAAATACTCCATTTTTCACCATATTACCATTGGTGTGGATCGGATGGAGCATTAATTAGACAATTAAAACTGTTATAATTAAGCAACCCAATTTGATGTATGAGACGCCTTATCACTTATTAGATAGACCAAATTAGTACGTAACAATTTTTCTCCCTAATTTCAATCATATACTGTATACTCGCTTTGTCCTGGTCATTTGTTTACCATTTTCATTTTAGGATGTTTCATTCATTTGTTTACTTTTCTATACAAGGATGGTAATCTATGAGTAATTTGATCACCCAATGAGACTATTGTCTACATGTCATCTACCAAGTATGATCACAAATGGTCCCCTACCATTTTCTTAATAATTGTGTCAAAAACAAAGGTAAACAAATGACCGGGACGGAGGGAGTATTTCTTTAAATTCCCATTGTTTCGGTACCACCCTCTTTTTCCATGGCATCGCCTTATTCATTTTATTTTTAATCGCTATACTTCCTTCGTACACAGCGTAGCTAGACATGCACATAAGACACGTACACTACGTTAATAAAATGTGAGTTGGTATGTATTTGAATCGTTAATAAGAGAAGATATGGAAGGATATTTAATTAGCTAGGTAAAATATGCAGTAGCTTTACACTAATTTAATGTAAAACTGCGATATACAAAACTATTATTGTAAGAGAATATATTATCTACAGAAAACGGTCGGTAACGTTTTTACCGACAGATTTTCTTAGTTACCGACCATTTTTTACGGTCGGTAATTGACCCTTTTCTTGTAGGCAGGGGCGGACCGGGGGGGTCGCACAGCACCGCACGTGCACCCCCTCGGATTTTGGGATTTTTTTTTTTTTAAAAAAAGGTTTATATTAACTATATATAGCATTTACCTGCCATATAGGATGAGAATAGTAGTTTGGTGCAGTGGTTAAAGTCATTGTATGTGGGAGAAGTGGTGGGGGTTCAAGCCTCCATAACTACTTTTGGAGTAGTTTATTTTTTGAAACTATATAATTTCCCCTCAAGTCCCTCCTTATTTGCTCCAAACATTAAAATTTCAATCTCCGACTTTTGGAGTACTTTATTTTTTGAAACTATATAATTTCCCCTCAAGTCCCTCCTTATTTGCTCCAAACATTAAATTCCAATTTCCGGATTTCGTACTTTGATTGTTAATTTCAAATTTTATTTGCTTTGACGACCAATTTCAATTCGTTCACTTTCATTTTTGTATAGATTGTTAACTCCAAGTTCTCTATGATGAACTTAATTTATCAATAATTTTGTTATAAGACTATGTTATCTATTTATGCTATGAATATTGATAACTTAGTTCTTTACTTCTTCGACGACCGATATCAAATTCAAATTTCCCAATTTGTAATTTGATTGTTAATTTCAAATTCTATTAGCTTAGACGGGCAAGTTCAATTTGCTCAATTCCAATTTTGTAATTTAGATTGTTAATTACATGTTCGATTATATAATTTATCAATAATTTTTTTTGTTGTCTATTTGTGCTATGAATATTTTTTTATTTTTAATTTTTGTTAAGTGATAATTTACATGTTCGATTATATAATTTATCAATAACATGAAATCTGGCTTGTTCGATGACATTAATTTCATTTATTTGTATTTTTTTTTACGACCATTGACTTTTAACACAAAGAAAAATTTTACTTATTAGCTTTTTTTTATATTATACGCAAAAAAAAAAAATTAAATATGCACCCTAAATTATAAAGCTCTGGGTCCGCCACTGCTTGTAGGGTAACTAATATACATCCACACATATGACATTCATATATATACAACTAATACAAGGCCTTCAATAAATATACATAAATAAAAGTGATCAAGTCTTTTCAGTAATTAATTAAGAATTCGACCCGGTAATTAATATGGTACCCTACTAAGAAGGGACTTTAATTTGTTTTGGTGGATCCGTATTTGATCGTGTCCAGTTAGATACCATGCGAAAGGGATACGCTTTCTTTAGACTAACACATGTAAATTGGTGGTGTGTATACAAGACCTCTTCCAATCAGCATGCAGCTGTCTCTTTTCTATGGATTGCCTCCAATTTCTGCTACTTCAACAGTTGTGCTCTTTTCGTTTTGTGATTATCTTTTTAAACAGATTTTCCTTTTAAGACGGACGATATTCATCTAAGCTTAAAACGGTTCAAATATATACCAAATTATTCTACTTGTTACATAGAAAATGCCAAAATTATTAAAATATTTAGAGTATTAGAAAACACAATATGATACATATTGTGAGATTATAAAATAAGATATAAGATATTATTATTGTCTTAGGAAATAATTTAGAATATTCTAGATACAGGGTTATAATTTGAGTGAGTAGTATAAATACGGGTCTTATATATTCATATCTTTTAGTCGTAGGACAAGTAGGGCTGAGTACTTATAAGGTTGATCGGAACCTCTTTGGCATATGCCTAATATTGGTTATGAAATTTAATTTTAGGGTTCCTAAAATATTATCTATGTTTTTTTCGTCGCAGTACCATTAAGGTAATAAAATTGTCCTTGTGTATCTCTGAATTAGTACAACTTACATCTGAGAAGTTCATAAGATTACCATTACCATGTGGTATCGAATCAAAGTACCAACTTCTCACATACAACACACATGATTATCCCTAGATTAAGGGGTGATCAACAACTTTTGAAGGAAAAGATGTCCCTAGAACTAAATTATCTAGTACACTCTCCGTCCTTATCATTTGTTTACCATTTTTATTTTAGGATGTATTGTTTATTTGTTTACTGTTCTATATTAGGAGGGTAATTTATGAGTAATTTGATCACCCAATGACATTACTATCCACGTGTCATCTCCGATCCTATCATTTTCTTAATCATTGTGTTCGAATCAAGGTAAATAAATGATCGGGACTGAGAAAGTAATAGTCATGATTATACAAGAATGAAGTCATGCTAATTTGAGGTTCTTTTCTAACAATGCTGACCAAAATCTTTGAATGCATGAATTAAATTTGAAGAACAAAAGCATAATAATCATTAGGCGTGGTCAAAAATAATTCTAAAGTTTGCGTTACTCGGAGTATATATGATTCTATATATAATACTAATAAACAAAAAACGCGGTTGATCTGCCTATGTGAATGGAATTTGTCAAGGACCCTCTTCTAGTTACCAACCTGTACGCAATTAGGTGTCGAAGACGGATACTATCCGTCTTCAATGAAGATGGGTCAGATTTCCTCTAATAAGGAGCCAAGTAGGAAGATAAGTAGGGAGCTAAATGAATTCCCACTTATACTCTTACATTGCTTAAAGAGAATCTGACTCGTTTTCATTGAATACAGATATATTCCGTGTTCAATGAAAATTTGTACTGTTAAAAACCTAACCAACATGCTTTACAAGTCCGCGTAATTTGGTCACTTTCTTTACGTACTTCACAGTTTCTCATGCAATATGAAATGGAAATTGCGCATCTTCTTATGGTCTAGAAGTCTAGAACCTATAATTCGCAAAGTTATACATTTGGACTGTATGCTCAGATACTCCTATAACATTTTAGGACCATAATAAAAGTTAAAAATACGATTCTATGCTAAGGGATTTACCACATTCATATACTCCGTATATTTTAATTTATACAAATACCAATTAGAATTAATGTATATGTATTAAGCGTACGACCGATTTTATCAAATCATCTCATTTATGTATAGAATTATCATCTAGTACTTCGAAGAGACATAATTGTCCGTTTTGTCAATATGACGCATAAAAACTGTTATAGAGGCCATATTCTTGTGTTTTAACCTAATCTTAAAAAGTTTTCTTGGGAAACAATTAATAATTTGTCCATTTAGTAATTTCAGCTTCAAAACAGGTGATTTAGGCTTTGTTCTTTTTAGCTGAAACAAGCTAAACTGAATTAATTGAAGGTGAGCTGGAGTTAACTAAACTAAATGGGTTGAGTTGAAATGAATGACGTTGAAATAAAACTTAATTTTGTGAATAAATGAGCTAAACAGAACTGAATAAAGCTGATTAGAGCCGAATTGAAATGAAACGAGCTGAAATTAAGCCAGATTGAACATAGCCTTAATTAGTCTTTTAATTTAACAGTTTTTCTAATGTGTATAACTTAAATATCGTAAGATTGACATTCTTGCTTATATCTCATAAGAATCTTGCTAATATTTCCACATTTAGATTATTCACACGTATTCTTAGGTCATAGTAGAAAAACCATTTATACAAACAAGACCAGTAGATTTCGGCTGACAGTCGATGAACGAAAATAACAAAATTGGAAAGGAGATTATAGAAAAAAAATGCATAATCAGTATAACATCCTAACTCCATACTATGTGATTTGTGATGTACTAGAAGGCAAACGTCAAGCATATATAAGCATGAAGAAGCAGAGGCCATCTCGAAAAGTAGTATAGCAAACAATATAACACAAATTCTGATGCGTGACGGATCTGTAGAGAATATATTATTGAATGTATTGAATAGCTTGAATATTATGAATGACAATGATTGCTTATATAGCAATTACAAGATCTAATATATAGAAACGTAATCTACCTAGAATATATCGTAAAGATATATTTGACACAATATAGAAACTAGGACTAATATAATATGTAAAGATATATTGTATTCTAATACTATCACAATATATATTACCATATTGTGAATTTCATTATTATAGTAATATAATATTCCTTATACGCTCCCGCAAGATGTATGACCGAATGGGAAGGACAATCTTGAGAAGAAGAAGACGATGAGCCGTTGAGAAGACGAAGACGTTGAGCCGGGATATGAGCCGTTGAGAAGAAGAAGACGATTAGCCGTTGAGAAGAAGAAAACGATGAGCCGGGATATGAGCCGAAATGTTGCTGCACAAGAAGTCGGAAATAGACCAGAGCCTGGAGCTGGAATTTACTTTGGTCAAACTGTCAAGTATGGGAAGAGAGAAAAGAGAAGCACCGTAAAATTTGTACGGGATAAGTATTTATGGAGCCGAATTTGATCGTCGGGTCATGACTTCCGAGAGAAGAGGGGAGAAACATTTGTGTGAGAGAAAATTTGAGGAAGGCCGAGAAAGATGGCATAACTTTTCATTTGTGAAAGAATTATTTTCCAATGAATTTGGAGTAAGGCCAAAAAATTATGGCATGCTTTGAGACGATACTGACGGTAGCCGGGAACGAGGTGGCTTGAACAAATTTGAGAGAAGACGGAGTAATTTGTGAGCAAGGTGCGGGATTACTCATGATATAAGATTAAGAGATAAAAAAGTAGGGAGAGACGCTAATAAAGACGATCAAGAGAACAAGTCTTGGAACTGTAGGCTAAGAAGCCAAATGACTAGCACTTTTCGTCGGGACATAATAGAGAGGAGGGTAGAAGAGCAACGTAGCAAGGAAGAGCAATATAGAGAACTTGCAAGATAGTGGCAAACATGGACATAACCATAGACTTTGGCATCCTGTTAACATTATTATTCAAAGAAATAGAAAGACTTAATTGGGGAAACGTTGGAATTGAAGGAGCCAGAGAGAGATGAGCAGAGGTAACTGGCACTCAGAGTTTGATGAGAAAGGAACGATAAAGTAATTTGCTTTTTGTATATTTTTGTGAAGTAGTGGATTAGACGGGTAACTAGAAAGAAATTAACGAGGAAAGGGTAGGCTATTGACGATGCCCGCCGGAGATGGAAGAGATGATGGCCATCTCCGGCCGGCGGCGAATAGACGTTGGTGGTTGTTTTTGTGGTGGAGTTTTTGTAAATAGAGGTCCCTAGGATTTTACCGCTCTGATACCATGTAGAGAATATATTATTGAATGTATTGAATAGCTTGAATATTATGAATGACAATGATTGCTTATATAGCAATTACAAGATCTAATATATAGAAACGTAATTTACCTAGAATATATCGTAAAGATATATTTGACACAATATAGAAACTAGGACTAATATAATATGTAAAGATATATTGTATTCTAATACTATCACAATATATATTACCATATTGTGAATTTCATTATTATAGTAATATAATATTCCTTATAGGATCGACCCATCGTAAGCTTGCGACGGGTCAAATATTATCTCTCACAAAGAGTAAGTGAAGGGCAAGTGGAGTGCAAATGGAGCCACCACTTGCCTGCCACCACTTGCCTTGCAACTTGCTCTTTATGAGAGGATTTGACTTGTCGCAAGCTTACGACAGGCCGCCCCGTCACAAACAAGACTTATTAACAATTAAAAAGTATTTTGAATATTTCAAGTCTAAGACCATCATCTATCGTAGTGTTAATCTGTGGGTATTAATGTCTATTACGCGTTAGATAAGTCCAATTGACATATCATTTTTCAAATTTTCATGCACGTACGTCAAATCGTCATATCGTATGGAATGTATTCCGTAGTGTGAAAATGCCTAACCCTCTACTCCTATGAAAAATCACTAATTCTCATCGAAGTCGGCACATATCTGTCTTTAATGAAAACGAATCGGATTTTTTTTTACAATTAGATAAGTGAGAGAGTAAGTGGGGATCCATTTAGTTCCCCACTTGTCCTCTCACTTATCTTCAATAAGACCTACTGCTGGAAAATTGCATTTTACTTTTCGCGGTTCTTTTAACTCTCGTGAAATTTATTCTGGATTGTCTGTGTAATTGACTACATTTTTTTCCAATACGACTTCTTTTATTATCGATAGTTTATGTAATAGTATCAGAAAATGGTCATGATATAGGTTCAAGGTAGTACGTATTTAACAAGATTAATAAACTACAATAATCTAAAATGGTGCAATTATACGAAATAACTTGATCTAATTTTCATTTTTACTTTTCATGGTTCAAAGGCGGCACTTAGGCATCATTTATACGATATATCTCTAACTGTAATTCCTTTTATCTCATTACAATTTTGTATCTTTAAACATTCGTAGGCAATAGTCAACTGACAAATGGTATTGTCTAACAATTTCAAAAGTAAATTAAAATTCTTCAAATCATATTTTCATTCTTACTACAGACTTTTTAATAATTTCATTTTTATAGGTCTTCACTCTTGACCAATTATTACAACTAGACAATATCACCAAAAGTAGTCAAAGTAAACTAAAATTTTTCAAAATTTTCAATTATGCAAAAGGAAAAAACTAAACAAACTACCATTAATCCAAATGGCTAAGCATCTACGCTTAGCATATCACAAATTCTTGTTTCAGACAGAACGATCGGTCTTATTGTTTTAGACGGGTCAAGCCCCCCATAAAAGAGCAAGTAAGACAAATGAAAGGATAATAAATAATCCCTCATTTCTCTTTTGTAAAAGGGTTTGACCATTTAAAGCAATAAGACGAGTCGTCCCGTTTGAAATAGTACCTACTGTTAGCATATTGGTGGCACACCCATTTCATCTCAACTTTTGGAAGGTATTTGATGCTTTAATACTTATCAAGGAGAATCTAAACTCATCTCCACGGAAAAAGCATTGATTCAGTTGACCTCTCCAATTACAAATAATTCATTCCTTTTTATTTCTTTTACAAAAAAAATTAAGATTTAATAAACGTGCGACAAATTGTCCATAACAGGTCTATCTTAACTAGAACCCGCAAACAGGACAACCAAATTGGGTTCGGATTAGGTCATTTTTAGTGTTTAACGGATTTAGGTCAGGTCAACTTTTGTTCCGGTCATTTTCATGTTTAACAAAATTCGGGACGAGTTAATTCGACTTCGAGTTATATTCGCGTTTGGTATTATCAAGTTAGGTAGGAATGATGGACTATGTGCAACAAAAAAACATATTGATCGGGACACTTCCGATTACTTATTAATCTCGAATTTTTACTTAGGGGTCGGGTCGATTTATTTCGGTCAGATCATTTTGGTTAGGTTGCCATCTCTAATCTTAACTACTACGGTGTATATATTGAATATTCTAGAATAACAACTCATTAATTTAGGGTAGTATATACGAAGTAAATATTACACCGCTATTAATTTATTATCAGTAATTCTTGCTTAAGTGTTGGTGTTATCCGTTTTAAGCTTAAGCCTTGTCAAATATTACCATACGGTGGTAATACAGATAAAACTTTTGGTATTTCTTATGTAATAAGTGAGTTATTTGATATTTATTTAACTCGTTTTATGTTTAAAATGGACATACAGTGACCGTCTTGAACGAGAATTTGTGTAATATGTATTAATAATAAATTAATAATGGTTGAAAGTCTTATCCAGATTCTAGAATTGGTCTTCCCAAAGTTCACACAGCAACTATCGCAGTCTTCATATTGATATAAATAGCCGTTCAGTACAAAGCTCACCTCTCATCAAGTCTCACCTGCAAACCTTTCCTTAATTAGTTTCATTCTATTCTATTTATAGCACTTGTTTTCCTCTCATTCTTTCCATACATATTCAATGGCTGCAAAATTCACAACCGCGCTATTTCTATTTGCTCTTCTTGTTTTCTCCACTGTTCTTGTCCATGCAGCTCGTCCCGTCCCTGTATCTCTTAATCCGGTACGTTATCGAATTTACTCGGTTTAGGTTCGAGTTGAAACTATTTATTACTCGTAGATAGTACACCTATCAGTTATTGTACTACACATGATGACATGCATGTTTACCTTTAATTAAAATATTTCTTACCATTAATGAAAAGTAAATAAATGACCGCAGTCAATGATTTTCCCTAAAGATATATAACCAGTAGGTCTTCCTTAAGATGTATACTCCCTGTAATTTGATTCTTCAATGAGATTATTGTCTATTTGTCATCCACTAAGTGAAATCACAAATGGTCCTCTACACTTTCCTTGGTCTTTGTGCCAAAATGAAAGGATAACAATTCACCGGGACGGAGGGAGTATATAATAAAACATGCAAATAACACATCGCTAGCATAGATGAGACAAACTTTTGTTAATCTAAATGCTTTATGTTTTTGTCTTATGTGTGATACTAGACTTGTCTTAAATGATAATTTGTGAGAGACAATACTTTGTACGGCGATTCTACGTGGACTCATTTATGATAACTAGCTTGAACTCAATTCAAAAATGACAAATAGTAAATATATTAGAGATTATACTCCGTATATGGTTGGAAAGAGCGTCAAATTGGTGTTATTCTAATGAACAGTCGATAATTGGTATCTAACAAGACGTTAATTTTGATATATAAACAGGGTCATCAGGAAACAGAGCAATTGAAAGTGGAAGAGGTAGAGAGTTGTAAAGGGCTAAATGAAGAAGAGTGCTTGATGAGGAGAACTCTTGTGGCTCATACTGATTATATCTACACTCAACAACAAAATCCTTAATTAGAAAATTCAACTTACATGTCATGTCGTTTTTATTTAGGAACTTTTAGTCTTGTTATACATGGAATATTAAGAAAACAATTTAAGAAGATGAGTTATGTTTAGGCATTCAAGTTGACGAGTTGTATAATGTATACTACTAGTATGTGGTTACTATTAGTGTATGATTAAATTGATTAGTCGTGTACTCGTATAGTCGTATGTATGTAAAGTTGTCTTCATTTTCATTCATCAATTACCTACAATTAAACTATCTTCAATCTTTTGAAGAGTGATGTTTTGCCTTAGTTGTTACAAAGTGCCGAGTGCTCCCTCCGTTCTAGTGAATGGTTTATATTTGTTTATCTTTCCTTACAAAATACTCCCTCCATGAGTATGCTTTATTTTCCCCCACAAAAAAGCAAACGTAAGCAATTCGTTGTGGGAGAAAAAGAGTACTATTTATTGAGTTCACCAGGGTAGTTCCATAGAATTAAGAGCTATCGATTATAAGAGTACAGAAGTAGTCCACTAGCTGATAAACAAATATTTGATCTCAATTCTAATCGTACTAATGTTGGAGGAAATATACTAATCGTACTATTTGATCTCAATTCTAATCATTATTCATGGAGCTATCAGTAGATCTCGTAGCCAAGTTTGCATGCTGCAGCCAAGTTAAGTATGTTACGTACTTACGTCCTGTATAAAGAGTGCATGTATATTGGTTATCTGTCAATATAAATTAAATCTTCCACAAAATATACTCTTGTCGATCACTGGGTCATATGACCTACAAATGTATGGAAGATAAATGAGCAAAGGATGTCTATATATTTTGCGCCTTATCTACTCCTCTAATTGTGTTGTTAGTTGCCAGTTGAAGAGTATTTATACCTTGAATGCATGAAAGGTGAGAGACAGCGAGCCAGGGAAAGTTGCGTGCTAGCCAAAACAAAGTCGAGTGGACAAGTTTCATTTACAAAAGAGCTAGCGAGGTATAATCTCAATCAAAACCACCATTACCAAGATTAGTATCCTTAATGGACAAGTTAGCACTTGCATCCAACTTTATTTATCCATCTCTTCTCAATAATATTTTTTAGATGAGGTGAATCTCTTAATTGTTTCTAGAGCTGGCAAGTCTGACCCGACCCGAAACCCGAGCAAAACCGACCCGACCCGACCCGAGAATACTGCAACCCGAAACCGACCCGACCCGACCCGACCCGATGACGACCCGTAACCCGTTGACGACCCGAAAATCAGTGACCCGAACCCGACCCAAACCCGACCCGACATTGACCCGACCCGATATTGACCCGATTAAATTGACGCTCTGACAATTATTAACCTTAATAATGATCAAAATGAAAGTGATTTATTGTTTAAATTGATATGTTTGACTTAATAATGAATTAATTAAACCAAATAGTAATTTAAAACTATATTTAATGGAAAAATATTGAAATATTGCGAAAAAATAACCGGACCCGATTACGACCCGACCCAAACCCGACCCGACCCGATGTATCATTTGACTCGAAAATGACCCGACCCGATAACAACCCGACCCGACCCGAAAGGGTTGTCTGACCCGATACGACCCGAACCCGATACGACCCGAACCCGACATGACCCGACCCAAACCCGACCCGACTGACCCGATTGCCACCCCTAATTGTTTCCGACACTCAAGATAAAAGTAACAAAAGGACCACAAGGCGCCAGTAAATAATGTTTTATCTATACCTCGTTCACTATCTAACTCCTTATTGAAATTCCCAAGAAAGAAAAACTTAGACAGTCACAACACTCACAAATCTATCATCTGATCTGGTCTGCGGGTCATGAAAGTTTAATCAAGTGATCTTCAATGCATACCTAATATTAAAATTTGGAATTAAAAGTAGTCTTAACCCTTAACTCGAACCGGACTAGACCATTTGGGTCGGACCGAACCGATCTCCGGGTCTTGACAAAGAGAACGGCTGGTCTTCAGGTTAAACTTATCATATCTACTTCCGGACGGCGAAAACCCCCACTAACTACGGCGTGTCAAACGAGTGGGTGGATCCGGGCCAGGTTGGGGCGGTCTGGGCCATGCAAGGAGGTCCTGGAACGGGCTTGGATGGGGCGGGTCGGGCCAGGTAATGAAAAGGGGTCCGAAGAGCGGGTTTGGGAGGGTCTGGGTTTTGGCCAGGCCGGGTAGGTGAGGGAGACCTGGAACCGGCCCAAGGTGGTGGCGGGTCGTGGCGAGCTGGTCGGGTCTTGGAAACAGGAAGGAGGGCGGGTCGGGCCGGTCTATCAACAACCGTTGACCCAAAAAATCTCTTTTTTTCATAATGGGCTTCTAAGAAATCACACAGTCCATCTACTATACACACTACAAGTCTACAACAAGCTAACCTTTGGATCACTTTAGTCTTTGGGCTTATATTCTAAGAAGAGCAAACACTTTAAACTATGGGCCCACTACCATGCAGTTGTACCAGATCCAAAAAAACTGGGAAAAAAAGGGGAAATTAGAGAGAACCCTAATTGAAGAAAAAAAAAAACAGGTGATAATTGAGAGAGGTTTGAAATAATTGGGAAATTATGTTCTTTCGTCGCAGATTTCCTTCTTTGCCCTTGGTTTTTGGTGCAGTCATGTAAGTTTCTTTATCATTGAATTTGAATTATAATTTTTTGTGTGATTAAGAATTGTGATTTTTTATTGAATTGGGTGTTGATCATTTTGCTTGATGGAAATAATTACACAATTATAAAATGTTATAGATATTTGATCATTATATAGTATTCCGTCCGTCTTAGTCATTTGTTCTCTTTCGGTTCCAATCATTTATTTAACTTTGATTAAAAATAGCGCGCGTATAATGGATAAAAGAAGGATGTAAATAAATGATTAGGGCGGAGGGGGTAGCTTTCAGCTGTCTATGGGATCCAGTTCTTGACAGTCGTAATGGTAGCTAATAGGAGTACTGCTGGGGACTGGGGGTAGTACGAGTATGTAATCAAGCAGAACACCGTCGTATTAGATATTGCTGTGAGCCTCCAGGCATAAACCAGGAGTTGAGATTTTGATTTTGGGTATCTATAAAAAGGTGCATACGCTATTATATTAAATGGGAAACACGACTTGTGCTTGAGACTTGATGCATTTCGACCTCAATGTTAAGTATTACGGAGTACTATATATTATTATTACACGCGTATTTCTATAATTCTATTTTAAATGAAGTCGGTGGCTCATTTAACTTTAGTTTTGGATTAAAATGGGGGATAAAACAAAATGGCTCGTTAAACTGGTTTCAGTTCGTTTCATTGTGAAGTACTTCCTAGTTCCTCCCCTCCACTATGATTTTCGCACATTTCATAAAAGGAATTACCACTGTGATTTTCCCATTTCAAATTTTTCTTATTTTTTATGTTTAAAGGGTGAGAGGGTGAATAGTTCAATATCCATATAATTAGCTTGTATTTGAGTGACATTAGTGAAAACGGTAGTGGCGTTATCATTGCCCTATTAATTTGTTGCAAATATTATGATTAGTATACCATCATAATTAACCACCAAATTTGAAACCAATATCTTTTCTACATGCCTCACCAATCTAACCACCAGCCCACCACTATATCTCACCCATGGTTACCAGATTCGCTATGAATACGTCCTTACCGATTCGCGATTCGCTCTTATAGAATGTGTGTTATATGTATTTTTAGTAAGCAACATGATAGAATTCGCTTTTTACGATTCGCGATTCCTAGGGTACCGAGCGAATCCGGTAACCATGATCTCACCCATCTCCTTCTCACTACCACCAACCATGCCAGGGACCCCTCTTCATGCTGATAACCCTTTCCTCTTCTCGCCTGAGACCCCCTGCTCACGTCTACGACTCTCTCTTCACTTCCTTCTCCTATTATATATCTTAATAGTTGTGCCCAAATGACATGGGAAAAAATCATAGTGGAGAGGAGGAAGTAGTAGTTATTGGTGCGATTCTCGACGTAAGTGTTACTTTGGATCATTTGGAAACAGTCTCTTTACATAGATGTAACTAAAGGCTGCGGACATACGAATCTGTTCCTTACGCTGCAATTTATGAGAGCCCTTGAGGCACTGGGTTAATGTTGATGTTGTAGTAGTTGGTCTCACAGCTACACCCTATACCTAACTGTCCTCTACATAGTTTGTAACCAATATTTATGGTACTGTATTTTGTTTTTGCCTACATATATTCCGATTTAAGATAAGATCTGCTATCCAATATTCAAACTACCACTGCTCCAGTTCTTATACGAAGAAAAGCTGTGCTAAAGCGACATGAAGAAACATTAATTTTGGAGGATAAATAAGTAACTCATTCTACAGTCCTTATTCAACTGAATGATTCCTTCCTTGATGGATTCTAAATCTAGTTGAATAATGAAGAACTGAGGAGATATTAGATCTTCAACCTTGCCAAATATATTTGGTAGCTGTAAGAAAATGTGTACGACCGACCATTCAAAAGCGTTATCGCTTGATCCCTAAAAGAATGTTCTTTTTTTCAGCCCATGTAAGCTGGACTTCTAATCTTTTGGAGCAATTGCATTACATGCTAACATAAATCATCCTGGCATTCCTGTATGAAAGCAATTTAACTACCCTGCGGCTCCTTAATACATGACGAATGCATCTTATGGGCTAATGCCTTCTCACCAACAATTCTGGAGTAAAGTTGTGTTTTAAAACATTTGTAAATTGTGTGAAGTCTTTTTAATTCTTTATTGTTGATATTTATGGAACTCTGAGGTGGAAGTTGTTGATAGTTGGTCAAAATACTTCTTTGATTTAAAATCAATGCTTTTCTGAGGCTACTTTTAGCATTTGCTTGGATGTGGATTGAACGTCTGTATTTTTCCCGGAGCTAAGTCTTGAGATCTTTTTTGGTAAAAAAATTTCATTTTTCTTATGGGGTCACGAACATTCTCTTATTTGTATGGTAAATGAGTTTTTTTTATAGAACTAACTCATTTGAGGGTTACAAAAATTTGCAGAGTTGGAATCATATCTGGTAAATCACTGTTTGGGCCACCATTAGAGGAATATTGGGGGAAAAGGCTTCAAGAGGAAGCTAATACAAAGGAAACTGACCCGAAACCCAGTTAGCAAATTCTGACCATTTTTCCTTGTATCGGTTCAATTATAGTAATTCTCGTTGGTGGGGGATTCAGCTGATGCAAGTTTTTGCTGCTGCTTAACTGTTAAGCCTATATCCAGTTGCACAATGCTTGGGACGAATACTGTTTGATTTTCTATTGGCATGGCAAATGACTGAAACTCGCAAAGACTTAACTGCCTGTTACCAGTTGTATAAAGTTACAGTTATGTACTCCATCATATATATTTTCTTAAGATTGCAATTTTCCTAATTCCATGGGATTAATAAACATGCTTGTGGCTGTCTAAGAGCTTGCAATATATTTTTTTTATCTTGTGTGTTTGTGTGCTGTGTTAGTGTGTGTGTGTGTGTTTGGGTGTGGAGGGGCGGGAGTGTAATATGTTGTATGTTTGCCGATTTTAGCAAAAATTACCAAAACCCAACGTAGAGATGAAAGTGGGCACGTGGGCCATTGGGCCAGCACGCCAAAGCACGGCCAGCGGCCCATTTTAGCACGACACGGAGTTGGCACGGCCCAGTACGACACGGCACGCAGTGGGCTGTGCCTGGGCCGAAGTTTGAGAAAAAAGACCGTGCCTAGGCACGGCACGCTCAAAATACAAAAAAAAAAATTGATTTATGGGCACAGCCCAGACAAGACACGCGTGGGCTGTGAGCCGTGCCTGGGCTACTATTTTCATTTGGCTGGCACGGCACGACACGAAGCCCACTTTCATGGGCCTCGGCTGTGCCATTTCTTCTCCAGGCACGATTGGATTATCATTGCGTATATGATACAATGATTGTGATTGAGATTACAGGTGACACTTATGTCGGAATTATGTATGAGATCTTTGGTCCCAAATTGTCTATCGAGGCAGAGCTTGCGCCATTAGCGTTTCAATATCTCTGGATTTCTGCCTGTATTGCATGTTTAAAGGTATGAGATGGTTATTTCCATCACTACCATCACGAATGTTTGTTTAAGATAAACATATCTGTCTAAGCTTAAAACGGATTAAATAGGTTAGATCGGACAAAAGCGTAATGCCTCGGAACTTTCAAAAAGTGTGTCCTATCTATCCCAGTGAGGGTTCTATTTATTCGTATCAATGTTAAGACGGATATGTCCGTCATAGAAGAGACTAGCCTTCCATTGAGACCTTGTTTTCTTTGTGATATTTGAGTTTTAAGATGAGCATTGAACCTAGTTTTGGGTAGCGTTGAAAAATGTCAATAGAAACCCGTATGATTCATGATAAGTGACTTGACACAGGGAGGAAGAATAATAAAGAAGCATAAGTGGGACAAAACATATACCTTTAGAGTTGTAAACCAATAAAAGAATTTGGATTATTCATTATTTGTATGGACCGTATCTAAAGTAAAGTTTGTGACAAGTACTATTTAAGATTACCTCCCAAAAAGTATATATCCACTCAACTTAACCATTACACAACTGTAATAAACTACTACTGCTATTTAAGTATTTAACGAAAATGGAGAGGTAAGTTACTTTCAACGGTCTAGATTGCATTATGTCTGTATTGAACGGTTCGAGATGTATGCATAAAAATAAAGGTTAATAGAGTGTAAAGGGAAATGTATTATTAAATGGGTTTGTGAGAGGAAATGGAGATAAATAAATGGAGAGAATCCTAATTGTATTTAAACGGTTGGAACTTAGTAGTTCGTTCTTGGGTTTTCGGATTTGCTTAGTTATTCACAAGATTTCGAATTTTGACTTCAAACTGCATTGAAATACAGTGTGTGGTTTGTGTTCTGTTTTGAGCGAACTTTGTGTAATCATATTATGTATTCGAAAAACATATTCCAAACTTGGTAACCTGGTTTATACTATCGCAACAGATATGTTGTATAATTACAACCTACTTGAAACAAATGTACGTTAATTTGGGTGGAACTTCCTAGGGTCTCAGGTTCAAGCCTCACCGACAGTAAGTAAAATGGTCTGGAACTATGCCTTCTAAACTTCGAGTCTGTTACTCATATAAAATGGTGGTTGACCTAGTGTACGTGGTTAGCTGGCTATCACGTATACTCGAGGTTTACTCAGTGTGCATCAGAGGTAGCGAATGCGGTTCCATCGTCATCCTAAAAAAATGAAAAACATACTTTAACTAGAACTTGTAGTAACCTCTGTCCCGGCTATTTGATGATCAAATTACTCAACTCTTTTAAAGCATTCTCAAATAGAAAGGTATACAAATAAACGAGATACCAAGAACGAATAAGTAAATGAATAAGCAGAATTGAGGGAGGGAGTAAACAAGGTTAAAGAGATTAACCTTGTCGGTAAGGTAATTACTGATGTTTATTGTTAAGTAGAAAGGGATGGTAGTTTCCTGAAGAGAAGACAGGAGGCACCAATGAGACCAGGTCAGCCGACAAGAGATTGTGGGGCCAACTTCACCAGATAGATAAATAGATTGGGGAGTACTGTTGAAGATATTTAATGGGACCATATTTTTAATAATATAATATTGCCAACTAACTCACTGGTCCCCCTCTCTGTGGGATTTGACGCTACTCCTTTCTCTATGTATTTTGGCTTTTATTGCATCACGGTTTATGCGATTTATAGTACTCCTTGGAAACTAGCATTTCGGTCACCCTACAGTTGATTGAGTTTTGGGCAGTGCCAATATTAATCTGGGGTATTTTATTGTTCGATAAATCTCGCTTGTGACCTTCCAAAAGAACACAGTTCATCGGGTTTGATGGCAGATTGTTTCGGTATAACTGTATAAGTTTACTAGAGTTCTCATTAATTGAGGGCAAATTCTCCATTGTGATGAGCATTTTTCATCACAAACTTAGCTACAAGTGGGTGAGTAAGTGGGGAGCAGGTGTGAGAGGAGTTGTGACTTGTAAGAGGTCACAACTTCAAGACGTTCACAAGTGTGACTTTCTGTTAGTTAAGTAGATCAAAATTAGTTTAATTTTAGTTGTCATATGTAAATTCTGTTTTGGGAGGCCAAATCGGATTATTTTCGGCAGGGCTCATTGAATTAAGATCAGCTCATAGAGCTTCGATTCATTTTTTCTGTTAGTAATACTTCATTCTTTCCAACCAATTTGTTTGCCTTTCTTTGTGGGATATTTTATGACTACTAGGACAGAGAGAGTACTCCTATGATGGACGACCCGTATATTAGGGCGAATGCTGGAGGAGCACTGCTCAGTGCCCATGATGTGAGGACTAAGACTTCTTAATCACAAGCACCCTGCCAGAGACACAATAATACCTTCATTAAATTCATGTTTATTGAAACAACAGAAGTAGCAGCTTCATTTACACAAACAATTTGCATTTGAAGATGCTTAGTTTATAACAAATCCAACTCAACCTCCTCTGAAATTCTCGACAATTTGACTGAATTCTAATGGAAGATGCGCAAAAGTACCAAAGTAAACAACACAATGCCACTGTTCAGTAAGCAAACTCACTGTCTCGACTCGAAAGTCGAAACCACACCCACCAATCACTTTTGAACCCCCAACAAGTTCATCAGAGACTAGGGCCCTCTACAGTCTTCTTTTGCTCACCCCTTGGACTTCCACAAGAACTACTGTTGGAAACTGAAACAAATGTCGATTGCTGGAGAACGCCTGTTGGTGAAGACCCGAGCCTAGGACTTCCATCCCAACAACCTTCACCATTTTCCATTCCGTTACTTGAATTATTTAAAACTTCCCCTAAAGGACCTCCCATTGTATTCCCAAAAGCAACTGGTATCCAGGCATTTGTCTGACAGGCCCCTTCGGCTACTATGGTCCCCACCCCCAACCCCAAGTGTGAGATAGTAACTTTCTCTTGATTGGGCGAGGATGAGGATGATGAAAAGTCAGTTGACTCGGGAATCGACATTGAGAGTTGGGTCCAGTCTGATTTCAGGTCTCTCGGCCAGGGAATAGCAGAACGGTGAGACGGGTCTTTAGGAGGCCAGTTTCCTGTGAAATGTCGAAGTGGATACTCATCTTGATTTTGCAGAGTGTTGTTGAACTCCAGCAATGAATTGTAGGTTTTACAGTCAGAGTATGAACTTTTCTGCGACGGGTTGAGGAGAGCATCGCTCGAAACAATCCCAAACTCCGAAGCTGAAGATTCACCGTATGAAATATGTGGTTTTGGGACGGAGTAGTGAGAGTCCTTAGATTCCAAAATGATGGTGGGTGACATCACGGAGCCGCCTTGCTGATCATTCGGGCTGTTCATACACAAATAGATATTCAGTAAAACACATCTTCTTGTTTATGACGGACATATATCCGTCTTAAACTTAAAACGGGTCAAATAGTGGGGTATTCTATAAAGGAGAATGTCCAAGGACTAGCAAAAACCTTGTTTCGTCTATCTAAATACCCCCACTCCTTGACCCGTAAATCATAATAAGTTTAAGACGGATATATCTGTCGTAAGAGCATTAAGGGAGATTAGCTGTCACTAAAATATCGAATGGAAAATGAGTTCATAGTTCTTCCAAAAATTACCCCCACCATCTCATTTTAGTTTTGGTCCATTAAAAATAATTGGTCCAATCCTATATACGGAATAGTAGGGACAAAAAAAAGTGAACTCATACTATTACTATCCATAGTTAAGTAACATACTTCAGGGAGGATAGAATGATATTGCTATCGTGGTATCTCTAAATGAAGGGGTATCAATGATAAGTTATCGCAAAATCTTTAGTATAGCCTTTAGGCTTAAGTCAAATATGACAATGTGGTATGCCTGATACTAAAATTCAATTCAGATCGGTAATACTTTATCATCTCACACATCAAATTATCCACTACGGACATGTTCAAAAAGGTGGCAACTGAAACAAAGAAATAGCATCTAGCATTAGCCAGATATTCAGCACTAAGCTAAGATAGATTTAAGATCTTCGTCGAGAAAATTTCCCCAGAAAGGAATCTATCAGTGCAATCTTGGTTAAGACTAGTCACCTTTCCAGAAAGTATATCAGATATTGGGTGGTCTACCTCAAAAGGGAAAGCAAAAAGAAGAAATTAATTAGTTAGGAGTATATGCAAATTATCACTTACAGATCCACTAAAATCATGAAAATTAAAGAAGACAATGAAATTATGAATCATGCACAATCACAAAACACATAGCTTAGTTGGTAAAGTCATTGAGAGCTGGTACTCGTAACACATGTCTCACCGTTTAGTGATTGGGTCAATAGAAGCTAAGGGTTGGTGTTGAGCAGTAGCAATGCCACTGGAGACACCGCCGCCAGATGTTACCAACGATGGCATGGAAGCAGTCATCGGTGGCAGCACCTTTGCAGTGGTGGCTCCAGAGGCAGCTTGGCCAGTCTGGCCTTCCACAGGCTTTCTTGAACGATGGCGGCCCCTGTTAATATGTCTTTCACAATATTTTTGGTCAGGAACAGCATCCCTCGAGCACCGCCATTTCTTTCCATCAGTACGACGACACCTCCCTGGCTCAGGATCAGTGTTGCCGGAGAATCCTAAATGGAAAGCTCCCCATCCATCTACAATACCATAATTAAAGGCACGATCAGAATAAATTCAGGAATGAGAATGCCTTATTTACATGAAACCTTTCCATTCAAGAATATTAACTAGTGCAGAAGAGTCAAACTCCTAGATCGTGAGGTATGCTATCTACTTTCTCTCCTATATTCTCATCCAATCGCACACCGTTAAAACAATATATATGTTACCTCTTTATAAGACATTTATGCAAGAATATGAATGTTTTTTTCCAGTGACCTAAGAAAGTAGAAGGTTGTAGAAAAGGTGAAAGGAGAAGATAGATGGCAATAATCACTAGACTAAGGTCTTGTTCTTTTCGGCTGAAATGAGTTGAACTGAGTTAAATGGAGGTGAGCTTAATTGAACTAAATTGAATGGAGTCGAGTTGAACTGAATGGAGTTGAAGTAAGACTTAATTTTGTGAAGAGGTGAGTTGAATAGAAATGGTTAAAGTTAAACTAAATTGTGTTGAATAGAGCCGAGCTGAAATAAAAGGAGCTGAAATTAAGTCGAAAAGAGCCGGGCCTAACATTGTTTAAATTCCTAACCAGTACATACAAAGGGTTCGAACTCTCTTCCTAATTGCCTATAATTACAGCAATATCCGCGGTGGGGACATGAAGGTGCAATGTTTTTTTTTAAAAAGGAAAGAAGCTTACATGAATGGGAAGGATAAGACCCAATAGAGAAGCCGGGATATCCGGTAGATTGGATCGCTTTTCTAATTGGAATAAGCAAATTAGAAGGAACGGGAACATTTGCAGTGAGATACTTGTAGATCATGGCCTGATGTTCCAGCTCAATCCATTGAGCTGGTGTAAATGGTCCTTTGATTCCTGTAAAAGATCCATTCATGTTTCCTGAACCAAAAAGGTGGAGTGATCAACAACTAGTAGCACATTTAACCCATAACACAAACTTATTAAAAAACAATACAGTTCCAAAATTTGTAGGCCCGGAAAAAACAGAAATGTGATTTTAGCCTTTTAGGTCTACCAAATATACAAACATTGCCAATAGATAAAATGAAATATATGTCAGACTAAATAGGGCATGGAAAAGAATAGAAGCAAGGTAAACAATGAAATTTCAGAAGATACGGCTAAGAGCAAAAAAAAATATACGAACAGTAACGAAGAGCTGAAAGTAAATGCTACACATATTCAACATCGCAGAAAATAATATCCAACTTTGCAAAAAAATTGCCAGAAAGAAGGTAGCTCAGGATATGAGACAGTGGGTGAGAAACATATGACAGACAAGACACCGTAAAATACTATCCTAAAATACATTCCGTATTTGATGTGGCAAACGGAGTAGAATTTACAAGTCGTATTAGAGTACCATTATATGCATTTTTGGTTTTTCTTTTACATTTCAAGAATATACTATATTTGTGTTGTTCTAAAGGTGTAAAAAGGAACAAAACCACAAATATTGATATTTCTAATCCTCCTTCTTAAGTTCTCGACTTCTCCTGGTACAAATGCTAATGTAGAAATAATTTCTGAAACAGATGGGGTAACAAGGCCATCTTCTTTTGGATTGAAATCGCCTGAACTAAACTTAAATTACGTCCAAACGAACCAGCCCTACATCGAAATAAAACGGATAAGAGTAATAAATAAGGTATTTACATACTCGATATTGATTAAGGTCGTCTCGTACCCGACTCAATAACTCATGCATCCTTTTCTACTTTCCTACTCTAATTAAAGAGTACAAATTAATCCTCCTTACATAACAACTATTCATATCAAAACCATAATGCTAGTCATTAAGTCATCTACTGTTCCAATAAATTAAAATTAATTAAAGTGATTCACTTCAACAGTATCTTGATAAGACTAACTAAGCTCCCTACTGTAAAATGGTCCCAGCTTTATTTAAGATCACTATTCAAATTTAACAAATATCCTCTTAACAAACTATACCTTAATTAAATAAGTCTACTGTAAAGCGGTTTTACATTACTTTATTTCCCGTTCACTAAATAAAGCAAACGTAAACTATTCACTGCGAGTTCTGCGACAAAGGGAGTATACATGAAAACATCATAAATTCATAACCTACAAATGTACAAACTTAGTTCCTAAAATGATCAGGTTTACAATAAACATCAAATTAAATACAGGTTATAATATATCAATAAGTCTCTCTTGCGACGATATATCAGAAACATACCCGTAGATGTTCTGGAGTTGTAATAAGTAGATGGGTTTTGTTGATGATGATGATGAAATGAAAACCCATTTTTATCAGAAACTAATCTTACATCTTCAAAGCTAACAACTTCATTTTTATTATTATTATTTGAGGAAAAGCTCAACATTTGTTGTTTACTAGTATCAGATCTCAAACCCAAATCATCAACCCGTTTACCCATTTTATTAACCCGACTAACCTCGTCTTCAAACAGGTCGGATCTCTCGTGTTTGACTAACCCAGATCCATGGTTATTATTATTATTATACTTTGACTTTCCTTCAAGAAGTTGTTGTTGTTGTTGTTGTTGTTCAAACCCATCAATACCCACAAATGCAAAGTCCATTTGAGGTCATGAGAAGGGTAATTAAGGGAAATATATTAATTAATATTAATATTAATAAGTGTTGATTAAGAGGAAGAAGGGAGAAAATGGGAGGTGCATCTTAAGAAGTATGAGTTTAATAGAAGTGTGTTGTGGTGTTTTGAGGAGGAAGAAAACTTAGGCAAGTAAAGAGAGTTTGGACTTTGGAGTGGGGTTGAGGCTTCAAGAGTCAAGACTTGAAGGTGAGGTTTTGGACATGAGTTGAGTGACAAGTACTATTCTTGAATCTTGTTCCCTAAATTAATTAAACAACAAAATTAATAATAATAATAATAATAATAGTAATAATAATAATAATAATAATAAAGGTAAATAAATTAAATTTAAATTGTACTGGTTGATGTTAATTCATCCTAATGAGATAGGTGGATAAACATTAGCACAAATTCTCATTTGTGACGGGCTAGCAAGTTTGTGATGGGTCAAATACTATCCATGTGTGTAGATAAGACAAAAGCTAAGTGTATAAGGCCCTAGCGAGTAGCATTCTGTTTTGTCTTATCTATTCAAATGAGTAGTACTTGACTCATCGTAAGCTTGTGACGGATATGTCCGTCACAAGGAAGACTTGCTGAAAGATCAGCGATAGGCGGGTGGATTTTGGTTGGTTTTGTCTCTCACTCGTCTCAGTTGGAATGGATATGGGTAATAATTTAATGGGCAGTGGGAGGGTACGGGTAACAGAACTACCTTTATCGCGGGTGATATGTGTTTTGTCTCATATACTCTTTATATATGTCGCTTACGAGAGGAAATTCATGCCATGACTAGGGACGGTCCGAGACGGAAGAAACCACTAAAGTTGCTGACCCTAGGTGGCAAGTCTAAGTGGCATGAATATCACAAGTAGACAGGACATCTCACTTAGGATTTTCTTTCCAACAACTAAAAGATGGCATGATGGACCTTATAAAACAAGGTTGCCTCATAAAATCACAAGCAAAAACGTCGATGACACAAGGGAGTCAACGAGAAACTAAAGTCCTTTAAAGAAAGACTCAGAGAGATCATAATGGTCAACGCAGGCGGTGGAAATGGAGGCTTCGTATGAGGAAACACAAATCACCTCCAATACCTCAAAACAACAATAAATTTCTTTAACGGAGCACGGACAGGTGAAAGATGAAAGGTCATTTCCGGCCTTGTCCTAACGGTGGAAGACTATGGACATATCATCTACCCCCGCAACGACATCCCTTCCTCGTAGTCAACGACATCGAGAACCTGAAAGTATATCAATGCCTTGTTGACACTAGGAATACCAACATGTTGTACAAGTAATGTTTCACAAAGGTGGGGTAAAGTTGAAACATTTAAAATCTGTCAAGAACCCATTATACAGCTGATGCGTTCCTTTTATATGCAATTATTCATCTATTTTAGCACGCACTTCTTTGCATTTTAGATGTTATTTGACCATTATATTCCTCGCATTTGCTACTTTTGGTACATTTTATGGTTTTTACGGGTTATTTGCACAAATGTGCAAATGTAAGCCAATTCATATCAACAAAGGTGAGATGAGCTATCGTTCCCAGTCTTTATGCAAATGGAGCTTTGAAATCATTCTTTTGGAGTCCGTAGTTAATGAAGCTTATCAAGCAAAAGAAGATCTTCACATCATGAACGTCTACTTTGAAATGTCATAACTTAAGTTCTACAAATGATAATTAAGTGATTCAAACTGGAAATGAAAGCTTTCCTCTAAGCTTTTCAAAACCACCAAAAACGCCTGATTCAACCATGTAACAAAGAAATTGCGGCCTTTTAAAAATCAGTGTGTGTTGCATAAAATGCGCGACGAAAAGTCGAGCGACTTCTTTTTTTGTCGATTGACTAGATTCAACTGGACAACCTTGATTTGTCGATCGACCGGATTTCCGGATCTACCATTCAGACAATTTTTTTCGTATCTTAGGCACATTTATTTCCTAATTACACTTAATTTTTGCACTTAGTTTAAAAAATATTTTGTAATCATTAATTAGGGCATCTCTTTTATTGCTTAAAACTTTACTACCTTAGCTTGGATTATCCCAGTTACTCCTTGAACCTTTCTTCTCTAATATTCTTAATCTTTTGGTATTTTATCTACTTTTCTTTGTTCGTCTTTAGTTTTGCTCGTCTATTTACATCATTCTCCCTTTATTACCTATTGTTTTATGTTTGATTATTCTTACCATCTTTTCATTATGTTTAATTCAATTATCATCATTGTATTGATTTTATTGTTAATTTAGACATGGGTAGTTAAATCTCTTTGTTGGGACGTAGGGAAGCCATAGATTTGCAGCGACTTCTGGCTAGGTTATTAGGCCAGTTGATTATATCGTGTCTTTGTTGTTAATTGTGACATATAATTGTGAATAAGTGATCAGCATAGCTGATTATATTGAATTGGTAAACCATAACTTAAGGTCGATAACCTGGTGGGGGTTAGACCTGTCACAAACATTAGAGTGCTCTAATAAGTTGTGAGGGTCTATTACAAGCATTCTAGGGCGACTAAGGAGTCGAGAGAGCCTTATCATTACCCTCTATACCGATAGTTGAGACATACATGTGACCTTAACAACGACCAATTTTAATCCACGGTGAAACGACATTATCAATCCATTCTCCTTGTATCTGGACTAATTTTTACTTCTTTAATATTCTATTTTAATTGTTATTAGGTTAGTAATCAAATCAAACAACCTAATTATTACTTAGGCAGACTTTACTTAGTAAATTGAACACAATAACCTCCCTGTAAAAACAACCCGACTTCCCTAGCTATATTAGTTAGGGACCATTTGGTTATCTTTGGTAGGTACGCAATTTGCCTGTCAATAGCTTTGTCGGAGAAGGCACGTACCAACGAGAACAATCAAACTACCAATCATGTTTCGAGGATGAAATTCGGTTAGGAATGTGTTTGCAGAGTTTGTGGGGGTTGATTGCTTGATGGTGTACATTACATTGATCGACAAAACATCCATTAAGGAGGCAATGACGACACTATCTATACGTGCGGCCATGGAATCAATGAGAAACTCTATGACATCCAAGAGGAAGAACATGCAATTCCAAGTCATTATAAAAGGCAGAAGATGGTGGGAAATAAATGATAAACCAAATGTCTCGTCCAATATAGTTTGGATGGGTAACTAACATCATTCGAATTGATGACGATGAAATGACACGGGCATAGAAAGAAGATACTCCCCCCTAGTCACTCATTCCTTAATCCCTAGACAAATGAAACTACTCACTGATGTTGATGTTTAAACTAATAGTGTTTGATATAATAAGCATGACGAATAAAAAGTTATAAAGGAAAACAACTTGTTAATAAAATGTGCTACACTAAGTGAATGAAACTAACAATTCTAATGTAGAAAACAATGAAACTATGATTAACTAATGTTACGATTAACTAGATGATTTGTAAGGTAAATGACGGAAATGAATACTAACATAAAACTATAATTAGGAATACCGCAATAGAGAAATCTAACTCGGAAATGAAGAATAAATAACCCAAATGCTTGAATGGAAAGATTGCAATACAACTTCAAAATGTAACCAAATGTTGACAAAGTAATAACTAAATGTTTAACTAGATATAAAACTAAGAGAAACTTGTGCTTAAACTAAGGAAATGTAATGAAAAGATATGAGTAAGGATGTGAAAGATGTGTGTAAGATATGAAAAGATGTGATAAAAGATGTCCCTAAGTGTCGAAGTCCCTCTCCTTTATATAGGGAGAGGGGACTTGAAACGTTTGTGTTCACAGAAGCCAAACCCTGATCGGGGCTGGCTCCGATCGGGGCCTGGGACCCCGATCGGGGTTTCCTTAATCCGGGTACATTAGCTTAATTGCTCCATTTAATGCTTAAGGAATCATAAGCTATGCCTTTAAACACCTTAATTCTCCGGTTAATTGCATAGTTGAGGGTTTGCGTGAGTATCTAAAGGAGCATCCTATGCTTGAGTCGTGGGCTCCTTGCTTTGGACTTCATTTTTAGTTTTTTCATTTTCATTTCAATCCATTTCACGAATCTTCATGTTTGGCTTGTCATTCTCCTTTCATGGTCCATTTTGCTTCCATTAGCTTGTTGGACTTTGGTGCTTGTTAATTGTGTTAGAATTTTTTTTCTAAATGCTTAGATTCCTACAAAACATAGCAAAAACGAGCAATGCACCTCGAACACGTAATTAGCTCACAAATATACTAAGCAAAGTATAATAATCATGTAAAATCGAACTAAATTAGGGAGTAAAATCATATAAAAACTAAACATATCGTTCATTGTGGATTCTCTCCATTTATTGTCCTTTATTTATTCTCTAACACACCCATATTTTATTATATTTACTCTTGCCATTTAGTGAAATATTATTTTTATAAAACTGTCGTAATCATTAGATCGTCACAAAATTTATTTCGAACCGGCTATATAAAAAAAAGGTTAATGTCTTTCAAGGAAATGGAGAGATGCCGACTGCGGCCAAATCCAATCCTACAATCTTCAGTAAGTCTCATTGTAGAGAGGGCAAATCCGTCTACAATTGTAAACGAGTCGGATCCCTCTAAAAAAATTCAAATGGAAGGATAAGTGAAAACTCTCCCTTCTTTGTGAGAGGGATCCGACCCGTCTACATTTGTAGACGGATATGACCGTATACGACGAGAATTTGTGTACAATCTTACCCTTCATTTTTATTTCGATTAAAAGAAAAACCGTTTATTAAAAAGAAAACCTTGTTAAACCCTAATCCCTAAAACCCCTCTTTTACATTTTCTCTCTCATCTTCAACAATGGCGAAAGAAATTGAATTAGACGAAGAACAAAGCTTCGAAGCTATCGGCCTTGACCCTCGATTAATTCGCGCTCTTATTAAAAAAGACCTTCAAAACCCTACTCCTATTCAACGCGTCGCTATTCCCCTTATTCTCGTAATTTTCTCATCATTTTCCTTGAATTTTATCGTTTAATTCATTGATTTTAACATATTTTTGATGATATTTGCAGGAAGGTAAGGATGTAGTTGCAAGAGCAAAGACAGGGTCAGGGAAGACTTTTGCTTATCTACTTCCATTACTCCATAAGCTGTTTTCGGGTTCGATTTCGGATTCGAGTAATCATTCGGGTCCGACTGCGATTGTACTTGTGCCAACTAGGGAATTAAGTCAGCAGGTTGGAAAAGATGAAAGTTGCAATCTTTTCTATTTTAGTATGATTTTTTGAATGTTTTTATAATAGTTTTTTTGTGGGATTTTCGATATTTTTGTGTAGGTTTATTCGGAAGTTATGTCGCTTATAGAGTTGTGTAGAGTTCAATTGAAAGTTGCCCAGCTTACTAGCTCCATGTCTAACACTGAGTTGGTTAGTCTTCTGTTATCATATATTTTATTTGAATCTTTGTGTTTATGTTTGTTCGCAGCATTTACGACTTATTTATGTAAAATGTAAAGTAATATGATCTCGACGAGATTGGTTGGTTTGAGATAGCACAAGGGTAGGCCATGGAAACTGGGAGTAATGCTGTTGTTGCTGTTGTATATTTGTATTAATTGCAAAAGAAGCTTTATTGTGAACTCGACACAAGATGTAGATAGGGTGTTAGAACTTTTTAAAACCGGTTAGTTGATTTCTTTTTAATGTACTGCTCTCAGAAACAGGCATTGTCGGGACCTCCTGATGTTCTGGTGTCAACCCCAGCTTGTGTATATAAATGTTTGTCCGGGGGACTTCTTCAACCTAAAGCCATCCAAGAGTCACTTTCTATGCTCATTCTCGATGAGGTTTGTTTTGTTTTTTTACGTCTTTGTTCTTTTGTATCAATTGTTTTCTTGCTGTTGAGACAATGTGTCTATGTTGCTTGGAAATTTGAAGCCATATACTTATGGTTGGATTTTTTTTTTTTGTTTTATATTAATTTGTAATCAACTCTTTTTTGTTTTCAGGCGGATCTTCTTTTATCATATGGCTACGAAGATGACCTCAGGGCTTTCACAGCTCATGTCCCAAGACGTTGCCAGTGCCTTCTGATGTCCGCTACTTCCAGGTATGCCACTGCCTTCTCTTTTTCTTTTTTTTTGTGTGTGTGTGGTGGTGGTGGTGGTGGTGGTGATGGGGATTATTTTGTGTAGATGTTGATTACTCGAAGCCCTTATTATCTGTATGAGCTACAGAAGAGTTGTGCATTGTTTTTCTTTATTTGGTTCGCAATGGGATTGTCGCTATAAAATTGAAATGAAGTGTGATTCTGTAGCGACTTCATGATTAGCTACTTAGTGTTTGTTTGGCTGACATGGGTAAAGATAATTTATAGGAAAGTTCTACTCATATGAACTGATTTCCTTCATCCAATTTCATGTGAATTATACAAACTTGTTTTGTCACCATGTAGGCACTTAATTCACGTGGAATCTCAATTCGTAATTAAATTCCTTCATGTTCTAGGAATTGGCAAATCACATGAATTTGCAATTCACCCGTTTTGACCAAAATAATATCAACCAAACAAGCCCCATTTTTAAAAATCATGGGATATTTCAATTCCAATGATTTTTCAGTGGCAACCAAATAAGCACTTAATGTAGTCTTATATATGCAGTGATGATGTTGAGAAGCTAAAGAAGCTTATTCTACACAATCCATATATTTTGACACTTCCAGATGAGGACGGTGGCAAAGATGAGATCATGCCAAACAGTGTGGATCAATATTGGGTATGAGTAATTATTTTACGTTATCTGCTTTAGTACCTCGTTCAGTATGATCTTAAGTTTGAGAAACATCCTATAAAATCTTATCTTAACTTGTGGACAAATCTGATATTGTATCTTGTAATTTAAATCCATTAATATTTGAAAAAGAAGCTCATGTGTTGTCACTGACAACCTTGTTTAAGCATATTTTCAACGGATATTGGGTCGTCAAATTGCTAACCAAATATTCTGAATTCTAAGGCTCACTTGAGTAGCCCTGCTTGGAAATACTTAGGACGGATGAAAATTTATGTTATAAGGTCTTGCGTGTTTCCTTTGATCATGGTGGTCTTGCTGTGAGTGCACAGTTCATCCGTGAAACTTGCACAATAGGCTGTTTCTTACCTAATGTCAACTTCCAAATTTTAGATTTCCTAGTAAAGAATGTATCCATGACTCCACCCCCTCTTTAATTATCATTGTCTGTCGATGCTTCTTTCTAGAATGCTTGTCCAAGCCTGATTAAGGGAGTACGTCATTGAGAAGCACGCAAGTTAAGAAAAGTTCAAAGAAGTTCGCGAAATAACTCACCAAGTGAACAAAGTATGACCCCTGCGTTTCCAAAGTCGGCATTTATATATATTTGACTCCTCATTATAGAGACTTAGATATGCCTTCAGTTATCTGTGTCTCCTTATATATGTATATTTGTATATCTCTTGAATTTTCTGCATATAGTATATTGGTACCTTCGATGTTTCCAATTTCCATGGTGTATTCTGTTATGTCCAGTTGCTAATTATTTGGTTGGCAATATAATGCATTTCTCTGTAATTTGTTTAGATATCTTGCGGCGCCCGAGATAAATTCGTCTACATTTTAGCTCTGTTAAAGTTGGATCTGGTTCAAAAAAAGGTGCTGCTATTTACAAATACAATTGACATGGGATTTAGGCTGAAGCTCTTTTTGGAGAAGGTAATGTATGACTTCGTTAGTGCTTTGTTTCAGGGAAGATAAATTTCTACTGACACGAGGTGACAAGGGTTTCTGGGGCGCTGTATTTATCTTTATCGTGGATTTCTATTTTTTTCATCGTGAACCATTAACCTCGTGGATAGCTCTTAAGTTAGTATTTTCCGATTTAGACGAAAGGGGTGTAGCAAATGTAATTGTTGCTGGTAAGTTACATCTGACCTTACAATCAGAGCTGTTTCTTATTCTCATATATTTATGTTTGCAATTGGCAGTTTGCGATCAGGGCAGCTGTTCTGAATGCTGAGTTACCTCAAAATTCACGTCTACATATCATTGAGGTATATTATTTCCTTTCCATATCTGTCTGTTTTCATTGATCTCATATCAAGTGGGTGTCGGTCTGTCTGATATGTGTGGGCAATTAATTTAAAGAAAGGCAAAGGGCTTCCTGTATGTAGTGTCTATAAATGATAAAATTTAATATGAACATGCGGTATCACGACTTCTTATTTTCAGGAGTTCAATGCTGGTTTGTTTGACTACTTAATTGCTATTGATGATGGCAAAACAATTACCAAAGAGAAGGAAGCAGCTGGAAAAGATGCAGAGGTAAAAAAATCCAAAAAGCAACGGAAGCAAAAGTTGGATGCTGAATTTGGTGTAGTGAGAGGCATTGACTTCAAGAATGTTTACACGGTACGTATTGTGGAGACAATATTTACATTTTACACGTGAATTCTTGTTCATATGATTCCCCATTTTAATCTTTATGACATTTGTTATTTTTATACTTTAACATGCTCTGTTATGAGCTGATAATGAATGTAGTTCCATTTCTGTAATGCTTTCTTCTCTTGAGGCCATGTCTAGCCTTGGCATTGGAAAGAGAAGCTCTTGTAATTTATATGAATAAGGGCTTACTTGGGTTGTTAAGTGGGTAATGGAGTCCGAAACAAAAGAGAAGATGAGGGGGTGAAGGGAGGATGAATGGGTAGTGAAGGGAGGATGAATGAATGTTAGGTAGTGGAACTGTTACTAGGTGGATAACTCCTACACCTCTTCATGGGGTGATTATTATTTTTCCATCATTCTTTTCTCTATCCACAATCACAATGCCTCCTAATACTAACTCCCTATCCTTGTTGATAATATGTTTTTTGTTTGTGTTAATAAAAATTAAAAATGTATTAATGGTTAACCTTTGAAAGGTGAGAACATCTTACATGTAAAAATCTGAAAAGGTAGCTAAAAACAGACTAGGTAGTGAATATCTGAAAAGTAAGCTGAAAACTAAAAGAGGTATTAGATATCTGAAAATGTTTGGTAAACTAATTGAAAAGGTAGATAATGTTTGGTAAAATTACAAAAAAGGACATTATTGTTGTTTTTGCTAATATTGGTTTATTTGTGCAAGAAATGGTAGTAGTTTTGCATATTCATCCTCATAAACCTGAAGCATTTTTCTTACAAAGTACTATTTCCTTCAAAACTGAACACCCCGTTTGCTTTTGTGTGGTTTCCACTTTCCAAGATGCTAGTTTTACTTTGTTTCTTCTTCTTCATCTTTATGTTAGTAATTTTACTGAAAATGTTATTTAATTAAAGATTCTTTGATAACAAATGTAAACACACAAGGTCATTTTAAACTTTTTTTTTTTTTTTTTTTTTTTTCCATTTTTCCATTTTCTTTTATTTTTTTGCTTTTTGACCATGGAATTTTTAACCATTAAAAAGCAAATAGAGTGTTTGGTTTGAAATTTAAAGGTAGTATTATTTCATAAATACGAAGTAGTGAGTTTTATTTCAAAGTTAAAAAAATGTATGCTCCGCCTATTATTAAATTACGTGTTTTTTTAAACCTAGATTGATTTAATATTGAATAATAATATAACATCAAATCACCTTGCACCACAATCCAAAGTAGCAATATAATTGTGGAATGCTCTGATGCTCACATGGATCCCGTGTCCGATCCTTCCATGAGAAATTGGATTCTTCAGTTTGGTTGAGTTAGGGGTGATAATGAGACGAGACAACTCGCAAGCAACTTGAGATCGGCGCGGTCAAAGCTCGGTTTGTGCCGGCTCGGTCTCGGCTCGAGAGTTTAGCGAGTCAAGCGGAACAAACGCTGGATCGAAACGAAAAGCTCGCGAGCAGCTTGAACTTGTGTGATTAGATAAGATGCTGGTCATGTTTTATAAAAATATTTTATCATGATTATATATTTGTATCACACTTATAAAATGTCTCACTTATTTGCCAAATAAACATATAACCTTCGAGCCTTGTTATTGAAATATCGGAAGAAAAAAATCGTATTCTTTTCATCCCCTCCATATTTCCACAACACTCCCATCACTCTCGATGATGAGTTCGCTGGTTTCATCGATCTGGTTCGCGAACGGATCACGTTCCTGTACGTTTGACTCAAGTACTCAACCAAACCGAACGATCCGATTTCTTATAGAAGGATCCAACACGGGATTCTTGTCCGGATCCGCGTCCGGGTCTTGTCCACCGAATACGCAGGGGTAAATGAATAGTCCGAGCATCACAGGGTTGAATAAGTTATAGTTGATAGGTAATAAATATTACTCCCTCCGATCCACACCAATGGTAACATGGTGAAAATTGGAGTATTTAAGAAAAGGTGGAAAAAGGAGGGGTAAAAAGGGAAAAGTAGGTGGGGTATATAATTATGAGTTTAATTGTGGGGTTGATAGGTGGGTCATATAATGGCATTTTGTGTAAATATCAAATGGGAATAAGGATAACAAAGTAATGTTGTGTGCCAAATAAGGTATGTTACCATTGGTGTGGATCGTCCGTTTATGGTAAGTGTTACCATTGGTCTGGATCGGAGGGAGTAATAATCAAGGGTAGAAATGGAAAACAAAATATAATCAACTACTATTTTTTTAAGCTACCTTATGTAGGTTTTCCCGTTTGGGCAAACACTTTCAAAGAAGCTGAAAAATATGTCAAATTAGCACACCTAGTAAAACAAGGTACCCTGGAATGGCTTGCCAAATGGAAGCCTTAGTGGGTTCGGAAGTGTAACATTGTAAAATCACATGGCAGGTTTAGCCTTACTGTATATGAATATTTTATCTATAAGAATTCTTTTCCGATTCATATATTTTTTCAAGTCGTGTGGACAACCCTGTATATGAATTATCCTCTCTATTTGGGATGGAATGGCATTTCCCAAATTGTAACATACCATATGATGTCCTTCTGCAGGTTATCAACTTTCAGATGCCGCCAACTGCTGCAGGATACATACATCGTATTGGACGCACAGGGCGAGCATGTAACACAGGAGCATCAATTTCTCTTGTAAGTTCTAGCTGCAAGTATATAACGTCTTTATTAATTTGTTATGATTTGGTGTTACACTGTTTAATTTTCTTCTTATACTCGTGATGAAGTATCAATGTCTTTCTTTTTGTCTATCTTGTGCATATAATTCTCCACAGCCTGCCATGGATGTGAACTTTGTGGGACTGTAGTAATGTTGTTGGTTATATTTGTTGATGTATTGAAAGTAGCCATTCTCAATGCAATTTTCATTATTGGTTAGTCAGGAATAGTCTCTCTCTCTAAATCCAACTTTCATTATTTGTTAATGTATTAAAAGTAGCCATTCTCAGTAATGGTTGTTATATATGAATTGTTACTCTACGAGTTCATTTGTTTTATGGCCGATTGAATGTATTCATGCAAGCCATTTTTAGGACTATCTGAGTGGAATTGATATGTTACTCCTATTGATTTTAGAGTTGAGGGTTAGGAACTATTCCATAGGTCCAAAATCCAAATTGAGTATAATTTCTCAAGAGTAGAGCATACACAGTTTGTAGGTTGATGATTGAAGTTGTGTTCTTTTTATTATTTATGTGTTTAGTTAGTCTACTAACCACCTTGCATTTTTATTTTATTTTTATTATATATTTTTTTATGTGTTGGTGGGGGTTTTCAAACCCAAAATATATGTAGGTTAACAAGTTGAAGTTGCGTCTTTTTTGGGAAAGACAAATTTTTTTGTTTAGTTTAGTCTAAGAGCAACCTTGCATCTTTTTATTTTTTGGGTGGGTGAGGGGTTGTCGATTGGGAGGTTTACAGTTTTTGTGCTCATGAGTGTTGTCATATGGCTAAGGTGCTCAGCCAATAAAATATAAAATACTATAGTGGCTGACTAAAACTGGGATCCGTCTCTTTTGATGGCTCGTTGACTAGCTACTTTCATATTTGGTTTTGTATGGAATTTATTAAAGTTTTAAGGTGACTTATGGATAGTAGAATTTGCATTGCTTAGTATGAATCACTTTCTTGCTGGCATGAATAGGTCTCTCCAGATGAGATGGAAGCTTTTGAAGAGCTGAAATCTACATTAGCTGAGCACAGAAGCGGAGAAGGAGACTTCATTGCTCCTTTTCCTTTGCTCACGAAGAATGCGGTGGAGTCATTAAGATATCGTGCAGAGGTATCTCCGTTGCTTTCATCTGATATTAGTTTTTATATTTCCTATAGAGCCGAAGACTTGCTATATGTTTTCTTAGGGGTTAGTATTATGGTTAAAGCAAAATGGCTCTTCTTTTTCTTGTTTACCGGTAGTCATAGAGTCATCAGATGCAACTTCCATTTTGGTTCTTGTAAAAGCCTATTGGCTATTTGTATAGTTAACGCATGGGTAAGGTTGTACACATCCTCCCCCTCCTTACTCTGGTATATGCTGATGTCGGCACTGGGGTATTTATGATATTATCTGGTTATAGCTAATTTGCATTCCCTACCTGATGCTAAACTTCTTGACTAGCTCACCCTATGCTATTGGTCAAATTAGGATGTCTGAATCTTATCATTTATGTAGCCCTATGTGCATCTTGCAGGATGTGGAAAGGAGTGTGACAGGAGTTAATGTACGTGAAGCGCGGGTACAGGATATTCGGAACGAAATTCTCAACTCTGAAAAGTAAATTTTCTATTCAAACATTTGGTAATACATCATGTCTTTGTGCGAATCACTGTCAACCTTTGGATGCCTTGCCAAAATGGTTCAGGGTATTGTCTTTGGAGAGAGCAGTTCGTAATTAAATGGGATTTCACATCTTAATGTTTTATGCTTGGTTAATTTCCTTGCAAGCATTGTACTCATGGGATTAAGAGTGAAGGCAGCAAAGTCGAATTATAATAGAGTTTTAAAATTTTTGAAGGTTACCGACAGTCTGACCCCGACCCAAACCCGAGCAAACCTTACGTTCTTTGACCCGACCCGAAAGATAACCGGATATTGATTTGAAAGCTAACCCGAAAGTTGACCTAAATAAACCGACATTATAAACAACTTATATGAATATAAATTAAAATTAACTAACCTAACTTTGCTAAATAATGGCCATAACTTAGCTCAAATTGGTAAAATAATCCGAAAGAATCGGCCGGATAATAAATGGATGAGTCACATACGCAAAACCTGACAGAGTATCATAATTAAACGACCCGATTATGTCCTGTCCCGACAACGGCCCGACCCGGCAATGACGTGAACCCGAGCTAAGAGTTTCCCGACCCGTAAGCGACCCGAACCCATCATGAACGTAGTCATGACCCGACCGCCCGAACTCGAACTTGACCTGACCCAACCCAAACTCGACCCGAATGACCCTATTGCCACCTGTAGTTACCGTGGCCGTATATTGAGTTAGTGGTGGCCACACTTATGGTGTGATGGGCGAGTTCAAGCTGCCACGACTGATTCTGTGACTGATTCTCAATCTGATACTAAGAAGCATGAATGTACTATGTACTGACCAGTTGTGTGATTTGTTTGCAGGTTGACAGCCCACTTTCAAGCTAATAATCCTCGAGACTTGGGTAATAATCTATCTTTAACCAACATGTTTTGACTATTTATTATTGAGCTCAGATTTCTGAAGTGAGGTCTTGCTCTATAGATCTTTTGAAGCATGATAAAGTTCTGAGCAAGAAGGAACCACCTGCGCACTTGCGTGATGTACCTGAATATCTACTCGATGCAACCACACAAGAAGCAAGCAAGATCGTGAAACTTGCTCGAGCAGCTTTGGGAAATGGAAAGCCTAGTCAGTATCCAAGCCGAAAGAAAAGATTTAGAAAAAATAAAGATCCTCTCAAGGCAATATCGACTGAGGTACATCTTCCTTGAATTGTAAATTCCAAAATTAAGCGATCTCTTCTCTTTTAATAGTAACTTGTCACCATTTTTCAGTTTAATACTGTTGGTCATCATTTGACAGTGCTAAACGTGGTATTATACGACCATCAAACATGAGACTTATTGTCCTTGCATTGTTTGCCTCTCTTATACTTTGCCAAAGCCTGTTTGAATAATATTGAGAGAAGAGCAGTTAATGTTTTTCCTCGATAAAGTGCTCGTTGAAAGAAAAGAGGGAAAAGTGTAAGATAACAGTCCATCAACAAATTTGCAAATTAGTTTTCATTGTGGGTTAGAAAAGAGGGGCAATTAAGAGACTAAAGCTCTGCAAATATCTATGAGTGATTTATCAAATTGTTTTAACATGCAGGGATTCAAACAACGGAACGGGAATAGAAGGAAAGGTAACAAAAAGGAATGACCTTGCCTTCATGTACAATGAAATTGTGCTAGTGGCAAACCTTGATTCGTTTGGCAGTCGTCTGAGCGAAATTCATGCGACACCAATCCATCCAAGTTCTGAACATGGGGCCAGGGTGACCGTAGCACAGCTACCATCAGGAAGAGCTTTGGATCAACTTGTCTTGGCGTCCCCTTTTTGTCGAGGCGACCCTTTTTTGTGCTTCTTAAACTAACTTCATTTCAATTTGCTAGCCTGTGATGACGGATACTGATTATTAAAATCGAAACTAAGGTTTTCTGTGGAATTATGTAGTCAATTATATATGTATTTATTATAGCCTGCCTTGTGATTATTTATCATCCGCGGAAATGGCGATTAGATTTCTTTATTTTGGTCAAGGGTGAGATTGACCCCCTTAAATTTCAAATGTAGTAACCAGACCCCATTACTTTGAGTGCAACCCAATTTAGTCTCACAATTGTCGAAAGGGGATTAGTTACCCACTTTGAGGGAAGGGAAAATAGGGTGTGACTGTATGAGTGTCTGTTTATAATTTTCCTCCAAATCTTTTCTATTATGTAGAGATTTTATTTTGTCTTAAAAACATGGAAAATGAATCTCTTTAAATCTCTCCCTCTATTCCTCGAACTTTTTGCTTAAATGGGGTCGAAACCCAAACTATTTATCAAAATAGGGCGGGTTTCAAACTATTTACCAATAATGGGTCCATGTCACCATTTAGGTAGCTTCTCGCTGTCCGGGAGAGCGAGAAGTTAAAGGGCTTGACAAGCTATGTTCGTAGTCTTCGTTCTCCTTACTCCGACCACCAAATAACGAAATATAACCACCATTGTCTTCATCTCACTTCCCTTATCATATACACACTTGGTTGAGTTTATTGGCTCCACGTTTTGCGCAAAAAAATGACCCGTAATATCGCCGTTCTTTAACAATTTCATTTCCGCAAAACCGAAATTATTAGTGAACGACGATATTACGGGTTGTTTTTTGCGCAAACCGTGTAGTTAATAACTCAACCAAATATGTGTATTTGATAAGGGAAGTGAGAGGAAGACAATGTTGGTTGTATTTCGTTATTTGGTGGTCGGAGTAAGGAGAACGAAGACGACGAACATAGCTTGTCAAGCCCTTGAACTTCTCGCTCTCCTGGACAACGAGAAGCTACCTAAATGGTGACGTGGACCCATTATTGATAAATAGTTTGAAACCCGCCCTATTTTGATAAATAGTTTGGGTTTCGACCCCATTTAAGCAAAAAGTTCCTATTCCTCTCTATCATTATTAGTTATCAAACAAGACCTTAAATTTCTAACTCCATCTCAAAACCTTTCAACAAAACATTGGCATGAGTTTGATCCACTCTAATCCAATAAAATAGTCTCAACCAACAATAAGTCTCCCTCTCCCTCACACTTGGATAGATAAGACCTGCCTAAAAAATCACAAATCACTTGTTTTTTTTCCTACCCATGTGAGTAATATTTGACTCATTACAAGCTTGTGACGAATAGGCGCGTCATAAATGAGAGTGGTCTTAATCCCAAATTAAGTATACCAAGTTAACATGACCTATTTGATTGTAAGAGTGGTCAGCACCCATTCCAGCACATATTTCATCGTGCTCAGCTTTCAAAAAGCCTCCCCAAGGTAACATTGCCGAGTGGGCGATCCCTGTCCCAATTATGACATTCCTTCTCTCCCACTTCACATTTCTAAATGGGGGCTCCCGGGGCATTTTATCTTAGAAATCCTTGATTTTTTTATGAAATCAACGGACGAGTATGCTGTTGGCTAGAGGTAGAGCAGGATGCTGGCGTAGGGCGCGTATAGAAATTCAAAAAAGAATTGATCTGATACAGTTAGTCCCAGCAAAATGCCTAAGGGTAATTACCGCAGCGATACAAGACCGGCCTTTGGGGTGTCCATGGCTCCGTGCACCGGGAAAGCGCTCTAGCGACGAATATCCGTCCGTGCTATCAGCGGGGAATCAAGGGCTTTCAGAGAGCTTTCCCTTTGAAGCCACAAGTACCCGCGGGAGCCCAAGAACCAGGCGCCCGTTAAGAGGTGGGTGCTCCCCAATCCTCGCATCTTTCGTTCCACTCTAACTGGTTTCTTGCTCTCTCTTAGCAGCGGGAAAGGAGTCTATCTATCTGCCTAGCACCTGACCTTTTGAGTTAGCATTTGAGCTGGAGATTTAACAGGAAGTGATGACCTCTTTTCATGAACTTTACCCAGTTACGGATCCAATAGATGACACTTTGTAATTAATACCTATCAAAAACAAAAAGGAGAGAAAAATCATGTTTGACAACCTGATACTTTTGGATTCTCTTTCGCTATGTGTGTATCAAAAGAGAAAAAGAATGTTAAAGAAAGTAAATAAGGATTACGGAGTATATACTAAAACAAAATAAATTGAAATATGAGCTTAAACAAAATAATTGTCTCAAAGTGAACTTAGTATTAACATATATTAAGCCTTTTTTTTTCAAATTCAAAGATGCATATTTATAATAAGATGAAAACGGAATATTACGAGAGTTCTAAATGGTAACCATGTTGGTGAAGAAAATATAGAAGGTGTTGATGTTAAACGAAGATGTTTATAATGGTGATTGTCTTCAATGACAGTCTGGTCGGATCAATTTTGCCCGATCTAGACATCCCTAACCCCTATTGACCTATGGTCTCAAAATTTTGTGAATAATCAATCCAAACAACCGTGGCTTTCACGTTAACTCTAACACAAACGTATATATACTAACTTAAAACCTAATTTCAAAAACCCCTCTTTTAAATTTTCGCTTTCCTCACCTTCAACAGACAACAATGGCGAAACATTCATCATCATCACCACCATTAAAGCGTAAAAGGGAAGAAATTGAACTAGACGAAGAACAAGGCTTCGAAAACACCGGTCTCGACCCTCGGTTAATTCGCGCTCTTATAATAAAAGGCCTTAAAAACCCTACTCCTATTCAACGCGTCGCTATCCCCCTTATTCTCGTAATTTTATCGTCAATTTCTCTTCCGATTAATCTCCATTTTCTGATTTTATCGTATATTTCATTGATTTTAACCTATTTTAATGGTATTTACAGGGAGGAAACGATGTACTTGCAAGAGCTAAAACAGGGTCAGGAAAGACTTTCGCTTATTTACTTCCATTACTCCATAAGCTGTTATCGGGGTCGATTTCGAGATATGTTTTGGCTCCGACTGCGTTTATACTTGTTCCGACTATAGAATTATGTCAGCAGGTGTGGAAAACATAACACAAATTCTCATTTAATTTCAGACGAGCATTATCTGTCTTGAGCTTATGACATTATTGTTTTGTCTTTATTAGAGCCATGTGGGAGTATTCCGTCTTAAACTTAAGACGATTGTATCCGTCTTAGCAAGACTTATTGATAAAAAGATGCAATTTTTTATATTTTAGTTTGATTTTTGAATGTTTTTTATCATATTTTTGTGTGGGATTTCCGGTATTTTTGGGCAGGTTTATTCGGAAGTTGTATCGCTTATAAAATTGTGTAGAGTTCAGTTAAAAGTTGCTCAGCTTAATCGCGATATGTCTAACATTGAGTTGGTTAGTCTTCTATTATCACATCTTTTGTTTGAATTTTCGCGTTATTGTTTGAGGCATTCTAATACTTATATTCGTAGAATTTAAAGTAATATGATCAGCAAGATCAGTTGATTAGAGATAACACAAGGCTGCATAACATCCGACTCCCCTTATTCCATAGTATGTTGGAGGGAGTGCTACTTGAGCCACTTGGGTAATATCGCTGTTGCGATAGAAGCTCAATTGTGAATTTTACATAAGATGCTAACTGAGTGGTTAATTTTTTTTGATGTATTGCTCTCAGAAACAAGCGTTGTATGGTCCTCCTGATGTTCTGGTCTCAACCCCATTTTGTATACAAAAATGTTTGTCTGCAGGATTTCTGCAACCTAAAGCCATCCATGATTCTCTTTCCATGCTCATTCTCGACGAGGTTTGTTTTTCCTTTGTCGATAGTTTTTGTTGGTGTTGAGACATTATACTTCCATTACTTGGAATCTTAAAATCATATACTTATTATTGTAGCTGTAATTAACTCGTGATTCTGTTCAGGCGAATTTTCTTTTGTCACAAGGCTATGAAGATGATCTCAGGGGTTTCATAGGTTATGTCCCAAGACGTTGCCAGTGCCTTATGATGTCTGCTACTTCCAGGTATGCTACTGTATTTTTTGGGGGACTTATTTTGTGTATATGTTGATTATTTGCAGGCCTGATTATTTGCATGGGCTGCAGAAGAATTATTTGTTGTTTCTCTTTACTTGGTAGCTGGATTTTCAATGGGAATTGCGTCATAAGATTGAAACGAAATGTAATTGTGTGGCTATTTCATGGTTAGATATGATGATAATGTTGAGAAGCTAAAGAAGCTTTTTCTACACAATCCTTATATTTTGACACTGCCAGAAGAGGATGGTGGCAAAGATGAGATCATACCAAACCACGTGGATCAGTTCTGGGTATGAGTAACTTTTTTTTACGTAGTCTGCGTTGGTTCTCGTTCAGTGTGATGTTTAGTTTGAGGAAGAGTCAATCTCCTGTAAAATGTTTTCTTAACTTGGGTTGAAGAAATTTGATTTAGTATCTTGCTATTTAAATCTGTGCTCTGACATTGTATATTTTGATTTTAAAGAGAAGTTCATGTGTTGTCACTGACAATTTTGTTTACTAAGCATATTTTCAACAGATATTGGGACTTCAAATTGCTATCAAAATATTCTGATTTCTAAAGTTCACTTGACTAGTCCTAGTAGGAAATACTTTACGACGGATAAAAACTACTTTTAACATAGGATCAATAGAGGAATAACAAACTCGTAAAATCTACTCCGCATGTTATAAGATCTTGCATCTTCCCTTTGATCATGTTGATCTTGCTGTGAGCCTGTGAGTGCACCGTTTGTCCGTTCAACTTACCCATTCAGGCCGTTTCTTTAATTTTATATCACCTTGCAGATTCCATATTCCCTAGGAGATTATATATCAATGGCCTGACGCCCTTTTCTTAATTATCATTGCCTGTCAATGCTTTCCTATAGAATGCTTGTCCACGTCCTAAATAAGGGAGCAAGTAATTGAAAAACACGCAAGTCCAGAAATGTTCAAATAATATCGACCCCCTTATCATAGAACTTAGATATGCCTTCAGTTATGTGACTCGTATATAAACTTGCTTGTGCAATGTGCATTTCTGGTATCTCAAGAATTTTTTGCATATAGAGCATTTTGGTACCTTCAATGTTTCATGTTGCATTCTGATATATCCAGTTGCTATTTATTTGGTTGGCAATGTAACACATTTTCTTCAATTTGTTTAGATATCTTGCAGTACCCAAGATAAATTCATCTACATTTTAGCTCTCTTAAAGCTGGATCTGGTTCAAAAAAAGGTGCTGCTCTTTACAAATACAATTAAAATGGGATTTCAGCTGAAGCTCTTTTTGGAAAAGGTAATGTATGACTTTTGTGTGTGTTTTGTTTCAGGGATGGAAAGTTTCTACTGTCTCAAGGTGACAAGGGTTTTTAGGGTGCTGTAATCTTCCTTGGTCATGGATTTTTATGTTTTCCATCTTGAATCATTAAGCACGTGGATAGGATCTTACGTGAATAATTTTAGATTTGTTTTCGGGGTATGAAAAGGGGGATAACAAATGTTATTGTTGCTGATAATTTAATCCGACCTTACAATCAGAGCTGTTTCTTGTTCTCATTTATGTATGTTTGCGCTTGACAGTTTCGGATCAGGGCAGCTATTCTGAATGCTGAGTTACCTAAAAACTCACGTCTACATATCATCGAGGTATATTATTTCCTTTCTGTATCTGTCTATAATCAGTAGAATCTCATATCTCATGGGTGGGTAATATGTGCGGGTAATTACTTAAAATAAAGGCAGAGGGCCTCCCGTATGTAGTGTCTATAAATGATAAAGTTTAATATGAACGTGGGGGTATCGCGACTTCTTATTTTCAGGAGTTCAATGCTGGATTGTTTGATTACTTAATTGCAATTGATGATGGCAAAACAAATACCAAAGAGCAGGAGACTGCTGGAAAAGATGCAGAGGTGAAAAAATCCAAAAAACAACGGAAGCAAAAGTTGGATGCTGAATTTGGTGTAGTGAGAGGCATTGACTTCAAGAATGTGTACACGGTATGTATTGTGAACGCAATATTTACATTCTACGTGTGCCAGCGCCTTGGTACCCTATGTAGCCTTTCATTTCGGCTAACACTTGCAACAAAAGAAGATGAAAATTTAGTCGAATAAGGATGCCTAGTCAGATAAGGTACTGAAATGGCTTACCAAATAGAGTCTTAGTGGATACAGAGGTGTAGCATTGTAAAACCATCAGGCAGGTGTAGACCATAGAAGATATGATGGGTTATTGTGTCCATTCATGGCTTCAAATGATGTTGTTGCTTTTCTTCAATGTTCTTACTGTATATGAATATTATGTCAAGAATTACTTTCCGATTCATATGTTTGTTCAAGTCGTGTGGGCAAGTCTGTATTTGAAGTATCCTCTCTATTTGGGAAGGAATGGTATTTTCAGAACTGTAACATACAATTATGATTTCTTTCTGCAGGTTATAAACTTTGAGATGCCTGCAACTACTGCAGGATACATACATCGTATTGGACGCACATGACGAGCATGTAATATAGGAGCATCAGTTTCTCTTGTAAGTTCTAACTGCAAGTATATAACTTCATTATTAATTCGTTATGATTTGGTGTTGCACTGTTTAATATTCTTTATATTCTCAGTGAAATGACTGAATTATCATGCCTTTGTATTTATCTATAAGCCGTTTTATACACGTCATTTGCAACATGCCTTGTTGCTTTTGTACACGATTTCACCCTTCAGGGTGCTTGCAAATAGCTCTAACTAATCACAGAATAGTGCAAAGTAATATCTTTCTCGCTGGCACGAATAGGTCTCTCCAAATGAGATGGAAGCTTTTGAAGAACTGAAATCTACATTAGCTGAGCACAGAAGCGGAGAAGGAGACTTGATTGAACCGTTTCCTTTGCTCATAAAAAATGTGGCGGAGTCGTTAAGATATAGAGCAGAGGTATTTCTGCTCTTTCATCTGATATTAGTTTTTTTCCATTTCCAATAGTGCCAAAGACTCTCTACTTTTTTCTGTTAGGGATTTGTATTACGAATTAGAGCAAAATGGCTCTTCCTTTCACTTTTTACCAGTAGTTGTAGGTTCATCTGACGCAAATTCCATTTTGGTTCTTGTGAAACTCTATTTGTGTGGTTAACATGTGGGTAAGGCTGCACACGTCCAGCTCCCCTTACTCTGGTACATGCGCCTGCGGGAGTCCTTGAGGCACTGGTGACAGCTGATTTGCATTTCCTACTTGATGCTAAGCAAACAACATCTTGTTCAGCTACTTGACTAGCTCATCCTATGCTACTGGTCACATTAGGACGCTGGAATCTTATTAATTCAGTAGCACTGTGTGTTTGCAGGATCAAGCAAGGAGTGTGACAGAAGCTGTTATAGTAAAAGCGCGTGCACAGGATATTCGGAATGAAATTCTCAACTCTGAAAAGTAAATTTTCTATTCAAATTTCAAACGTTGGGTATTGCATCAAATTTTCTATTCAAATTTTAAACATTGGGTATTGCATCATGTCTTTGTGTAAATCGATGTCTACCTTTTGATGCCTCCCCAAAATGGTTCAGGGTATAGCCTCTGGACATCCTAATGTTGTACGCTTGATTGATTTTCCTGCAACCATTGTGCTCGTGGGATTACATATGGCAGAAGCACCGAATAGTAACCGAGTTTTAGAGCTTTTGTGGTTACCATGACCATATTTTGAGACAGGCTCGGCTGCACTTATGGTGTGACTGCCGAGATCAAGCTGCGGTTACTGATTCTGTAACGGAGTCTGAAACCCAGAATAAAAAGCATGTATGTAATATGTACTGACCAGTTGTGTGATTTGTTTGCAGGTTGACTGCCCACTTTCTAGCTAATAATCCTCGAGACTTGGGTAATAATCTATTTCTGAAGGACGTGTTTCTACTATTTATTAATTGAGCTCAAATTTCTGAAGCGAGGTCTTGCTGTATAGATCTTTTGAAGCATGACAAAGTTCTGAGCAAGAAGGAAGCACCTGCGTACTTGGGTGGTGTACCCGAATATCTACTTGATGAAACCACACAAGAAGCAAGCAAGATCATGAAACTTAATCGAGCAGCCTTGGGAAATGAAAAGCCAGATCGGTGTCCAAGCCGAAAAAAAAGATTTAGGAAAAACAAAGTTCCTCTCAAGGCAATATCGACTGAGGTAGATCTTTCCTTGAATCATAAATTACAAAATTAAGTGATGTCGTCTTTTAATAGTAACTATTCACCATTTTATCATCTAAAGTGATCCTTTTACTTTGGTGATCTCTTGCCATTGATTCATCATTTGACCGTGCTAAATGTGCTATTGCATTATACGACTGTCTAACATGAGACTTATTGTCGTTGCATTGTTCGTCTCTCTTATACTTTGCCACGATGATAGAACAGTTATTACATGTTTCTCTTAATGAAGTGCTCGTTGGAAGAAATGAGGGAAAAGTGTGACGTAACAGTCAATCGACGAATTTTCAAATTAAAGCTCTGCAGGTATCATATAGTGATTTACCAAATTGTTTTAACATGTAGGGATTCAAACATAGCACCAGCATGAGAAGGAAAGGTAGCGAAAAGGAATGACCTTGATTCGCTTGGCTGCTGTACGGCTGTTGTCTAAGACAAATTTACGTGAAACCAATCCATCCAAATCCTGCGCATGGTCCGGCTAATGGTGACTGTATCACAATGATAGCACGGAGAGAGTCCTAGTTCGCTAACGTCATTTCATTTCAGGTTTAGCTAGCCTTGCCTTGCCTGTGATTATTATCGCTATGACTATTGTCAATTCCGATTGCTTATTCTCTCAAAATATAAATATAATAACTTAAATTCGTGAAATTTTTCGCAATATTTTAGACTTTGGTAGTCTTGGAAACAATAATGTAAATATAGTTGTTTTAATGAATTAAATTCGATCCTGCGGTGCACCGTTATTTATATTCGGAATGATAAATACTCAAGTTAATAATTGAAGTTAAAAATGAGTTGATACTTACATTTCTCATGTTATATTCCTTTGATTCTTTATTTTTTTAGGCCTCGTTTGATTGTCATATGGGAATTAATTTTCCACGATTTTACAAAAACACCTGAATTTGACAATCATGTGAATTGGCCAAAACTCGTTTGGTTGGCTTGCGGTAAATGTAATTAAATTATCACAGGAGTTTCAAACTACCTAGAGGGCTAGGTAATTAAACTCCTCCATTATGTAGGAGTTGACAATTCGTGGGAAAATGAAAATCCCATGGTTTGGGGTAAACAAACAACTCTCAATTTTTCCAAATCATGGGATTTCTATTTTCCTACGATTTGTTTGGGGTAACCAAACGAGGCCTTAGACTCTTATTGTGTGCTCTTATGGCACACGTTAGAAAAACTGCTAAAGAAAATAAATATTTAGAAACATGCATTAATATGACCCTTTTCTAACCCTAACCAACTTTACACTCGAGCAACCCCCTACTTTACAAACCCGAAATAAACTCGATCCAGAAGACAATATTTTAGGCACCATAATATGTGGTGGAGAAAATGGGCAATAAATACGGGCTGTTAGCCTAATAAATAAGCCCAGCTCAGCTCAACAAGCTCATTAAGTCATGATGGTAGTGGGCCCACGAGGATGGCATGTTCCAAATAAACAGGCTTCAGTATCAGCCTCGAGGGACACGGGTGCCAACTGTACTTTATTTCTTCATATGGTCCATTCTTACTCTACGTGTTCTTTATCTATTCTTTATTTTATTTCCTCATCGTTTGCCTTGTTAATTTTTTTTTTATTTTTTTTTTGCAGTAGAAAAAGGAGTAACAATATTATATTCGCAACGCACTCGCAGCTAAGTTATGTGCTAGGCTGCTAGCCTATTAATAGTTTGTCTTGTAATCTTGTTTCATTATTTTCAATTCAATTTCTGTATGTTTGGATTCATAACTCCTTATGCGAAAATCTAAAAAAAACGTGTTAAGTATTAAAGAGGATGAGTAGAGATCTTGTATAGTATTATGGAACGATCTTTTAAAATAAGTGATTTTGGATTGATTTTGAAAGTATTTTTCAAAATGGTGTTCATTTAGGTTTGGGATTTCAAAATCTGAAACACGGAATAAACACGCCATTATTAATAGCGTGATTAAGTGAGTAGGAAAATGCAAACTTACATATATGGACTAATATTGATAATATTCAAATAATGTAGCATTTCGTTTATTGTATTAATGTTTTGAAAAATATTAATCCCTGCAACAAGTGGGCATATAAATGCACTAAAGAAATAGAAAATATATAGAAATGAGTAAGACACCAAATTAAGAAATCGTAAAATAATAATTGTTTTATTATATACTCCCTTCAGCCCAATTTTATAGTTTTCTTACTTCCAAAATTTACCCCAAGTCCTCTTTTTAAATTAAGTAATACAAAAGTTTGAACTTATGGAGTCGTTTGGTTACCCACTAAGTTACACATGAACTTTTCATGTGAATTGCAAAATGGGTAAGTTGTTTGGTTACCCCAACTCATATAAATTTAAACTTCCCATGAATTTCAAATCCTCCTAATGGAGAAAGATAATAACTTAGTAAGTGAGAGTGCCTACATAAATTACAATACCTACATATAAATGTATAATCAAACACTATTTTCTAATTCACTTGAATTCTAAAATGATATGATTTGACACTTCCTAAGCATAGTAAGTTTCCGCATATAACCAAATGACTCCTTTATTACCTATAGTTTATCAAATAGTACCTCCCCACCCCAATCTTATTGTCTCAACCTTCATTAATTCTAGGGATAGTTTAGATATTTTACCTATTTATTATGGTTAAAACTTGGGCGAAATTCTCAATGGTCTCAGGTTCAAGTCTCCCCAAGAGCAATCTTGTAGAGTATTGATGACATGAGGTTATACCTTTTAGACTTCGAGTCTGTCATCACCGGATGATCTTACCCGAGGTGCGTGGTTTGCAGACTATCACGTATAACGGAGGGTACCCAGAGCGCACTAAACAGCCTCAGGTTTCCTCATTACGAAAAAAGCTACGAGACGACACGATTCCTTAAAATAAAAATGTAAAGAAAAATAACTGAAAGCCGTGACCGAAAAAAAAAAGTAAATGGATAACCATCATTATTTTGTTGAATATAATAACAAGTCACTTCAATCTTTTTTTTCTCTCAAACATAAAATCAAGTCACTTTATAAAACCTTTTAAAAACATCTAGGGTAAAAAGTATGAAATCATTAGTGATAAAATGACAATGTATATACATTAATAATATAATCGATTGGTCTTGATTCAGACAGACCATTTTGGTCTGAAGCAATAAGACGAGATTTTGTAATCACCACTATTGAAAATAAGTTGATATAAGCTGTGGTTACATTTTATCAAAAAATGGCAACATAATTCCGTCTTATTTTTCAGACGGAAATGATCCGTCTGAAATAAGAATTTGCGACTATAATTAATAATTAACTAACTTCCAAATCAAATAAAAAGCAAGATTAATAATAATCCCATAAAAATGTAGTGGTAATCAGTAATCACACACACACAAGCCAAAATGAAAGGGTGGCATCCTTCTCATCCTCATCCTCAACCTCAACCTTATTGTCCAACTCTTCCCAACCTTTATATATCTCCAACTTTATTTCCAATATTATCTTTCTCTTTTCTTCACAAATCTAAACCCACCTTTAAACCTCCTTTTCCCTCCATTTATTATTCATCACTATTTAAACCACATTCTCAATTCAAAATTAAAAAAATTAATACTAATTTTATGAGTTTGTTAAATATGATTGTGATTGATGATTATGTCGTTTCTGTAATTATCGCTGGGTTTGTGATTGTGATTGTGATTCTGTTTTCGACGTTTCGACGTCGGAAATTTGGTGAGAATGACGGTGGTTTGATTCGGACCGAGGTTGTTCGGAGCTCCGACGATGGTGATTCGGGTCATATTGACGTCATTGTTGTCGGTGCCGGTGTTGCTGGTGCTGCTCTTGCTCATACTCTTGCTAAGGTCACATTTTCGCCTTTTTTATTTAATTAATTATTAATTATTTGTTATTTTACGAAATTTGAATTGCGGTTTTTTGTATTCTAGAGTTTAACTAGTTTTAACCCCGTGCAATAAATTGCACGGGGATATTTTTATGGAAAATAGTAAATATATTATTAACAAAACATACATGATATAATTGGTGGAATTTATGAAATTACCCAAATATATTTTACAAACATTAATTCTTGTGTAAGGCGCTTTTACACTAAATTAATGTAAAATGACTTACAATTTTACTTATTGAAAGACTAAATATAAACTGATGGATGTACAAAAAGTAATAAAAGGTGTACGTATACTATAAAATTTGATATTAATTAATAATGATTACAATATATGATAAAATAATTACAACTGATATGAAAACATGTGCCACACAAAAGAGACATTGTGAGTCACAATCAATAATAGAAATGGTACGAAAATTATATCAAGTGGTATGACAAAATGGTGTCTCAATAACTTAGTGAGATATCGTCTCTTCAAAGTTTATCTGTATACTACCCAAGTTTTGAAAAGTGGGATATTTGTCTTTAATTGATTTTCTAATACTAATTCAGTGTAAAATGATTTTAGTCAAAACCAACCCTTTTTCAAGTAGCCTAACAATCCAAAACCTTTACTTGTCTAAGACTAAATTATAAGCTCCTACCAAATTATACTCCATATAATTTCACGACCACTAAACAAATTCATGTATTAATGATGATAATTCAAACAAATTCAAATACATTTTTAAAAAAAAAAGTGATTTGCTCTTAAGACGTAGATCTTCTGCATCTTGACCAATGTTCAGGCATGAAATGTTTACGTCCCAGTCTGGTATAGTGGTATTAGAAGATTTTCCATGCCTGGTTCAAATTTTAGTATTTTTTATAGTAAATTTAAAATATATATGTTTAAATTATTTTCTTTGATAGATTAATTTGTTAAAAAATCATTACCATTAGTCCTTTTAATTATTTGTTGAATTCAATTTTTTTTGTTAAATTTATTGTGATTTTCATTAAAAATAGTAAAAAGTATTGAGAAAGAAAGTATTTCCGTTGTTTCAATTATTTGTGTATATTTTATTACAATATCTAAGATAAAATTTTAAAAAATGACTTAAGCGGGGGGAATAAGATTTAAAGTCGAGGGTAAAATTGAGAAAATAGGAAAAATGTCAACGACGCTTAGTTTTTTGTTGCCGTTTTATAAAAAGTCCCCAAATATTTTCAATCGATTTTTCGAGTTCGGGTTTATTTGACCATGTCTTTTATTTACTCCAAATGAGTTATGTAAGACAAATGAAATATATGAAGAGGCTAAATTAAAAATATAGCCAAAAATTAGTAAAAATAAATAAATATACAGATGAATAACTCTAAAGTCTAAATTATAAAAGAAAGTAATGGAGAAAAAAAAGCGGGGTCCACCACTACTTTTATTCCCATGTAGGTTGAAGAAGAAAAAAAAATTGTTGGGATGACGTGGGTTAATGTAGGGGCTTTATATGTTTGGGTTTTAATATATAGAGGATTTGATCGAGATTTGAACTTTTCCGTTTCAATCATTTATTTACCTTTTATTCCGCTTAGTTTTGCTATTATATTTCACAAATTCTAGAATAAGAAGGTGCAAACGGTGAGACGGTCCTTTTCTAGAAAATATCATTCCTTTATTACTGTAGTAAAAATATAATTTTTTTTTATAAAAGTGGACCGTCTCACACAAGACTTACTGATAGTATTTTAATCAAATGTAAATAAATGATTGGAACGTAGTAGTAGTTTGCGTATTAATTGCGTTACGTTAGCTGTTAAATTGTGAGTTCGTTCAAGGAAAGTTAGTTACTGGAGATGTCGGTGAGTTGTTATTCAGCGAGAAAGTAGTTGAATTACCGTAACTTTGTCTTTATTCTTCATTAGTTCATAATAGGTGGAATTAGTCGATTGCGAAAGTTGGTTAGTTTGAGAAGTGACTTGTCTGGGTTGAGGAAGGAGTTTTTCGTGGTGTTATCACGGTTTAGGTGAATTGTAATTAGGTCTCATTGAAGTTGGAGGTTGGAAGTTGGAGGTTGCGTAATTAGGTTAGGTAATCCTTTTTTCCGTCCAACTCGAACAAATGTGGTCCTCTATTCATTAACTTAACGGAATTATGAATTGAGGGAGTTGTTTGTGGGATTTTATGTTTAAATGTGGGGCCTATTCGCCATTCGGTGTGTTGTGTGTTCGACATTTGTTGAGTGTGATATAAAGAGACTTCAAAATTAGGTGTGTTTCGGAAGATATAGACTTGAACATTAATGGCTTATTGAACTCAATTGTCCACCAATCGGACCACTGTTTTTGCTGAGAACTGGAGTAGTTGGTTAAAACACACCGTCTTTTTTCCCCTGCATCTTCAGAAGCCAAACTCTTGGATCTGCTTTTGAATGAGCTAGTCGTATGGAACTTGAAATTAGCTACTGGCCTCAAACCCTCAAACCTGGTTGCAACTGTTGGGCCGGCTATTCCTTATATCTAGGTTTAATTCTACAATAGTGTCCAATTGTCGTGTCATGTCAATTTAGTAAACACAGACACCTGAAGGGACTGTATCTGGCGTATTAGCATTGATTTGCATGTATAGGGAATTGTAAGCTATTAGATTTCTGGTTGTGAATTCACGGTGGATATGCAGCAAGCCAGTTTAGTACATTATTATATACCAATTGCTGAGGATATACAAAGGATCTTGCTACTCCTATTGGCTTAATAATGGAGAGAAAAAAACCGGAGTTGTGGACCAGCTGTCAAGTATTTATTAAATGAAATAGGTCAAGCGATAACAAGGTCTACTGCTTTAAGCAGCACCCTAATAAGTACGGTAATTTATAGAATTAATGGACTTAAAAATGATGAAGTAATTGCTGAAATTTGGGATATTCAGCCACTAACATACTAACTTCATTATATAAATGGTTCCGAGTCTGGTTCTCGACAAAGTTTGTTGAAAAATTGAAGGTATAAGTCTCTATGTTTGAACGCATGAATAGTAAACTTAATACTCAACCTTCATTTGGAAGATTGCCTTTCTAGAGTGAAGTTTTATTTTTGTTGTTTTGAGTTTCAGTGGAGCCTTTTGTGTTTCTGTCTTCTGATCCGAGCTATTTAGTATTTGCAGGATGGTCGACGAGTACACGTGATTGAGAGGGACTTGAGTGAACCCGACAGAATTGTTGGTGAGCTGCTACAGCCAGGAGGTTATCTAAAATTGATGGAACTGGGCCTTGAAGGTATGACTGACCCTTAGCTTTTTTTTTATTCACGTCCTCTGATGAATTATTTTTTAATAGTCTTGGATGTTGTATCTGATTAAGTTTTGTATGGAACATTTGCTTGTAAAACTTCTCTTCACTTATGCCCTTAAAATGCAGATTGTGTTGGTGATATTGATGCTCAGAGAGTGGTTGGGTATGGTCTATTTAAAGATGGCAAGAACATAAAACTGTCTTATCCCTTGGAACAATTTACTTCGGACGTGGCTGGACGGAGCTTTCACAATGGCCGTTTCATACAGAAGATGCGAGAAAAAACCGCTTCTCTTCCCAAGTATATACTTCCTTTCCCTTCTGAGCTTCTGTGTGTATCATTCTGTAGCTCTGAGCATTCATTGATCTGAGATTCAAGCTGAGGTGTTCTGTAAACATCGTAATTTGAACTGAGTAAAAATTGAACTTTGTTTCCTATGTTTTTATTGTAGTGTGCGGCTAGAGCAGGGAACAGTTACATCTTTGCTTGAAGAGAAGGGAGTGGTTAAGGGGGTTCAGTATAAGACTAAGAATGGTGATGAACTGAAGGCATATGCCCCTCTGACTATTGTTTGTGATGGTTGCTTCTCGAATTTGAGGCGATCTCTTTGCTCACCTAAGGTATATTTGTTTCTTTTCTTCTCATCTTCGGTGGACGATCAAATTTATATTCCCTTGAGGCTGTATCACTGATCCTTTTCGTGTTAATCATGTTATTATACTTCACAGGTAGACGTGCCATCACATTTCGTGGGGTTAATTCTGGAGAACTGTCAATTGCCATTTTCAAATCATGGCCATGTCATCTTAGCAGATCCATCGCCTATTCTGTTTTATCAGATTAGCAGTACAGAAGTCCGCTGTTTGGTCGATGTGCCAGCAGGACAGAAGTTGCCTTCTATAGCCAATGGTGACATGGCCAAGTACCTGAAGACTGTGGTGGCTCCTCAGGTGTGTATCTAAAAATTATTCGTCTGTTTTTTAAAGGTTCTTCTATTGAGGGGGACACAGGGTAAGGGGATGGATTTAGCAGTCTAACACTCAAAAATGCTGTTTGTAAATGACACATAATGAAAACTACGACAAGAATTGCATTAAATAATAGTATCATAATAGTCTAGAACCTAAGAATAGGTAGTCTTTGGCTCCATCGAAAAGGGAAAAATAAGCTTTCATTTCACTAGCTATTGTGGAACTTGATGGACATTTTGCGTTTGATTGCCAAATTTCAATTTCGTTTTTGACACGGCAAGTTACTTTTTCAGGTTCCTCCTGAAATATACGAATCATTCGTAGCAGCCGTTGACAAGTGTAATATTAGGACAATGCCCAACAGAAGCATGCCTGCTACTCCTCAGCCGACACCTGGTGCCATACTAATGGGTGATGCTTTCAACATGCGTCATCCTTTAACAGGAGGAGGGATGACGGTGGCATTGTCAGACATCGTGATATTGCGAGATCTTCTGAGGCCTTTGAAGAACCTCAATAATTCAGAGGCATTGTGCAAATATCTGGAGTCTTTCTACACTTTGCGCAAGGTGAGTTATCTAATAGAATATAACTATAATATATGAGCCTCAACCATAACCTTAAGGTTTTGGTTGAGATGGTTCATCTATCATGGTATCAGAGCCAGAGTGACCGAAGGTCACGTGTTCAAACCCTGGCAGCCCCCAATATCTAATAAACTCACAAGTGGAAAAAACCCGCACATGGTATGGGGGGTCTGTGCACTAACCAACCACTCTTCAAGCCCAATAAGCATTCGAGTGAGGGGGCATAATAGAATATAACTATAATATATGAGCCTCAACCATCACCTTAAGGTTTTGGTTGAGATGGTTCATCTATCATTATCTATGAGCTATAAGTACTTCCAAATTAGGATTCTTAGCTGTGCTGTTCTCTTCATCGGAAATCTCTTTTATTGTTAATCAATTGCTGTTTTTACTCTTTTTTTTTTGTCAAGTTACACAAAATTCCCATGTGCCTTTATTTGACATTCTCATGATAACCTTTGTTTCTTTGACAAAAAAGAGTGAATATGGATATATGTTAAAAATTTATCTCAAGGTTAAATGAATATTGACGTAGCAAATGTTTCTCGTTTGCACTGTATTCAGCCTGTGGCATCCACAATAAATACTCTGGCGGGAGCCCTCTACAAAGTGTTTTGTGCTTCATCTGATGACGCTCACAAGGAAATGCGTGAGGCATGCTTTGACTATCTAAGCCTGGGAGGAGAGTGCTCTAATGGTCCAGTAGCCTTACTATCTGGCTTGAACCCTCGTCCACTGAGCTTAGTTGTACACTTCTTTGCTGTGGCAGTGTATGGTGTTGGTCGTCTGTTACTGCCTTTTCCTTCTCCTCAACGCCTTTGGCTTGGTGTACGATTGCTAACAGTAAGTCTTTGAAATAGTTTAAATCTTGATGGCTAACCTGCTGCCTACTATTTGGACTAGTTAGTAACTCTAGAGTTACTCTTAATTCGTAATTCTTACTTTTTTATGTCATTTCCAAAAATCTCGCATTTCTTCCAAGCCTCATAGTAGTGAAACACTGAAACTTCAGGGTATCAAGGTGAAGTTAGGTCACCAAAATGGAATTAGTGAAACTTTTTGGACATCCGGTGGAATTAGGTTACTAGAAAAAAACATCAATCTCCTATAAAGTCTTGCCGTAGCATGATACCAGTCTAAAAGGAGATTAGCTCAAATTACCTGAATATATTAATACTGTATATTTGATCTAAATTTAACAACCTGGAAATTTGATGTGGCGACTAAGGCTCAAAATGTCCATCTAAAGGGTAAGCCTTTCTAGTGTGATCCTCGTATGATTGCATTTTTGATTGCTTTCTGTCCCTAACTAGTGTCTCGGAGGCAAAAACGATTAAACAGTGTACGAATCTTATTGCAGGGCGCAGCAGCCATCATCTTCCCAATAATGAAAGCAGAAGGACTCAGACAAATGTTTTTCCCGGCAACTGTTCCTGCATACTATAGGCGTCTTCAAGTTAGGTGATGCTCCAAGTTCGTATCACTATCTTAGCCCACTTCTTGATTAGCACATTGCTTGCTGTATTTCTATCTCCGTCAAAGTTCTGGGAAGTTAATGGGGGTTATGTATATTCATACTGCTGCTACGATGAGCGGGAGCAGATGTTATTTGTTAATTTGTTCTCTACAAATAACAATAAACACCATCTGTGTATGATAAATTTCTGTTCCATTTCCTTTTTGAAGATTGTAAACTAGGTTGATTTTTGATCTTGTAAAGTAAAACAAACCTTCTCATAGACCAGGATGAAATATGAAAGTGAAAAGTTACTTGATGAGTTCGCCTTGAATGACAGTAAATTTTTCGAGGTTCTTTTTTCACTTTTACGTTTCATGATTGTAGTAGTAGTTATGTAGAGATGATTTCCTTCAATAGAAATATTAGTACTCCCGATAATACATAGGAAGACGCTTTTCTAGTACATAGGAAGACGCTTTTCTAGTACAGTAGATAAATGCAAATGTATGGTGTGATATTATGAGGTTGGAATATGGAATGGAAGAAAATACATGAGCTTCGGTATGAAATTTGAAATTACTAGCAAAGCAAACAACTCCCACAGACCATCGAGACGGTAGAGATGCATAGAGGCAAGAACAAGATGCACTTATGCTGCAAGAGCGTAGAAAGCTAAACCAAACAAGGTGGTTACCAAAATAGACCAGACGAGCAGCAACATCCTCTATCTAACAGACCAGAGATGGATCTTTTTCTACTGATTTGAGTAAAAGACATGTTCCTCCTCATCTTGTCGTTCAAAACCGTCTTTCTGCCTCTTGTAATAAGGCGAGATAAGAGTTTCCACGAAGCTCCCGACAATATGAAAATAACGCAAATCACCATGCATAAGAAACCCGTCAACTACACCGTATAATGAACTACCTCTGCACGTTGCAGTATCCAAATTGTATATCACCAATTTCTCGTTGCACATACTCACCATCAGCATTTCCCGTTTCTCCGACATATATAGCAATGGCACAAATTTTGACCACCATTGGTCGATGATGGATATTTTAGTCCAAGATTGCACAACACCATATTCCTTCATCATCCAAACATCCGTTTGTTTTTCCGACCGATAATGAAACATGGAGAGACATCCTGCAAGCACTACAAGGCGATCAAATACAAAGCTGTCATCATCTCCTAAATTAGGTGTTGCTACTTCTTCAAACTTCTCTAGGGCTAAATTAAACACGAGGATAGCAGTCGAGTTATCGGAATTCCTACTAACAATCCAATGTATATACCCACCCACAAAAACTCCAGCAGTAACATAACCATCATAATGATTATATGGGCAACCGTGAACCTTTTTCCACGTACCATTTCTAACTGAATACACATTAACGAACATCTCATTCGAAGTATGTCGACAATAATCATCATGGTCATGTCGATAATAAGATACTGTGACAACCTTGTAATCGTCACTAACATGATCATACCCAAGTCCATACATGGTGAAACTAGAAAAATAATCAAGAGCATATGGTGATTCACACAACTTTCTAGTCTCCTTCGTAGTTGGGTTGATCAATGTCCTGCCATAGTTAGCGTGATCAATTAAAATTAATCCGTCACAAGAAGGCATACCCTGACACCAAAAGTACGGCCTTACGTCAAAAGTAAGCTCCCTAACCAAAGCGAGACTTTGGTTGTCCAAGTGGTGGGATAAGCTGGCGCTATAAAGTGCATTACAACGGTCATACACAAGCATAAGTAACGCATTATCGTCATCCATGTGTTGTTTGGTTTGATGAAGGTGAGCTTTGATGAAGGGTACTCCAGAAAGGAGATTCCGCCATGGTTTCGAAACACGACGAAAACGGCCTATACATTTTGTTGGTAAACGAATCAGTATTTCGATCATAATATCTTCTGGAAACATGATTACCCCGTACCGTTTCAGTGTAGGGTTTGTTCGTTAATGTTAAAAGTACTTTTTTTTGTTATTAGTTTGCAAAAGTGAACTTGGGTTTATCTATCATTCTCTATTCTCTATTTATAGTCAATGTACAAGTGTAAATACAATTAATAAGACACTAGAAAAATTCAAGACTACACAATTTACAAAGATGACTAAACTATATTCAATGTATTGGGAATGAGTAACGACCATGGGAATTAAAAACATCAAGGTATTATAGACTTTCAAGTTTCAAGTATCAACGAACAATTTAGAACTTCACAAATACTTTTCAGTTAGTTTACTCACATACCGAATCTTATGGAGTTATGGACTATACACAAATTCTCATTTGTGACGGACACTATCCGTCGCAAGCTTAAGACGGATATCATATTCTCTCACAAAATACCCATCAAGGGTGAGTGGATAAGCACATGGGGGGTGCCCACCTTGTCTCCTCTACCCATTTCCTCTCACAAAATACCCGTCGCAAGATCCGATTCGTCGCAAGCAAGACCTACTGTGGACTATATGTCTTTATGGACATTAAAAAAGACTAACCACTTATTAGTTGCTAATTAGCAACCAATTACAAGTTGGTCGCTCATTAGCAGCCAGCTTAACATTGGTTACAAAATTAGATGTCAATTAGCAACTAATCACAAGTTAGTCGCTAATTAGCAACTTAACATTGGTCACAAAAAAAAATTGATTCGTTTCACGTTGATTTTATTTAAGCTTGTTTCATTAGTAATTTGTCGTTTTGATTCCTCGCAATAGTCATTTGAAAAGCGACTAATAGATTCCTTAATCATCTTTCGGGACTATGAGATTTCTTCGATACTCGCTTATACCCGACCCGCTTCAAAATACAACATAATTCTTTTTCTATTTATTATTTCAAAATATCCCATAAAAAATATAACCGTGTCAAGCTTAGTTTTGTCTAGCTCGATCCCATCCCACCTACTCACCTAGTAGTCGGCCAGTGCCGAGCCTTCATAATTTTTTTATTAGTGTTTGGACCAGTCCGGGACGAGGAAATTGCGGCACTAGCACGACCCAAGGATGACGCTGACCGGGCCCGTTTTTTTCGACCCTTGTGTACACTACTCCTGGTTAGTCGTAGCAAATGCAACAAGAAATCGTCGACAATGATAAACAAACAGTTAACAAACCGAGGAACCACCTTCCTCCGATCAAAACTCCGTCACTATCTCCCCTGTTCTTCCCCAATTACTACATCTTCCAAAACCCTAATTTCACCCATTTCCACCACCCCATCTCTACTTCAAATCTCTAACGATGAACACAACAACAATCATTCAACACCCAAACTTCTTGTTGTTCAACCTCGTATTCGACCAATTACTCTCATGGAAGCTAAACTTAGTGAAGCAATTAATCTTGCTAATTCTCTTGATCAACAAAGAGATGGATCTTTTTCTACTGATTTGAGTAAAAGAGATGTTCCTCCTCATCTTGTTGTTCAAAACCCTCTTTCTGGCTCTGTTAAGGGTCGTTCAGGTTGATCATTTATCGTTTTTCTTGTTTGAAATTTTGGTTATTGGTGGTTTAATTAATAGGTTTTTTGTTGGGTTTTGTGAAATTTGTAGTTTTGATTATGTTTGAGTTCTTGTTTGGGACCGTCTTAACTCTTAAGCTTAAGACGGCGTCTTTCCATGCTGTTTCCGTCATTTAATGTTAGCTTTAATGATTATGTTTTAAGCTTAAGACGGTCGTAAATAAGTATAATGTTTGTTATCATGTTGTAATTGTACCAGGGAATTAAGTTACACTATTTGATAACCAGCTGTGTGGACATATTTTTGAGGTTGTTTGTCTAATTTTGGGAGTAATGTATCAAGCCGTTGTTGGTTTGCTGTAGGAAATTTGCATTTCTTATGAAATGTTGATTTTTACGAAGTTTAAGTTTCTTAGAAGTGTTGGAAGATGTTTAGTTGTTATTACAAGTAGAGTTTCCTTTATGAATTTCTGCTTACATAGATGGATAGTCTAGAAACTTTTTGGAAAAGTATGATATCGTACTTGCCGTGGAACTCACAATCCTTGTGTTTTTGCCAATTGACGAATCACTCAAATTAGCACAGCATGTAGGTTTATAATCAGAAATTTTCCTATTGTTCGACATTTATTTTACTGGTTGTAACATTTTGTTAAAAAGCTTTCGTTTTGAAGTTGCAACTTGAAAGCTTTTTCTAGTTTAGCCTGTAGGTTATACCATTTCTACTGGACTATAACACGGGCAGGTACGTGCTATAACATGTGCAGATACATACTTTGGACCAGGAACAGTCGATAATATTAAGTGTCATATGAATGCTGTTGAATCCATGGTAAGGTGTAAGGAGGCTTTTTCATGCCTGCTGCCTGTTTAAGTAATTCCATCACGTCCTGTTGTGATTAATGTCATATTGTGCATTTCATTCGGTTATGTAGGATGGTGAATTGGATGCTGTATTTGTCAATGCTATACTGTCTGCTGTTCAGCAGAGAAATCTGGAGGTAAGTGACTTAAGCTCTGCCCATTTTAGTTGACCTCATGAGTTGCGTGTTATAGGTTTTTATATAGCAACTTACCGTCCAACCTGTTGCAGAGGAAGTGGGAGATACCTGTTTTGGATCGAGTTGGACTGATTATAGAGATATTCCATGCTCATGCCTACACTAAGGAAGCAAAACTTCAGGTAGATATCATATTAGTCCCGTAAACTTCCTTATATATTTTGTGATTTATTTTCCATAGAAAATAACAGTATATGATTCTCAAATACTCTCAGGCTGAGTTAGCTGCATTGATGTATAAAAAGAGTCGGCTTATTCGAGTGCGTGGCGCTGGTGGAAGTTTCACTTTTGGAACAAAAGGGGAAGCTGAAGTTGTCAGTGCTCGAGGGTGAGCCTCAATTTTCTGTTTACAGAAAACAATGCTTGTAACTTTTTGAAATGCTCTAGCGATAGTATCTTGTTCACTGATTGTTTTGTGCACTCAGCAGTCTCCCAGTTGGTGACCACAATCTTGGGCTTTTGAGTAAGGAGGGGGCTTTTAATGCCATCCTCTGAGCACCAGCTCGTGCTTATTAAAGGCAAAACCATGTTGCATTTCCGGACTATGTATCTTAAGATCAATATTTTTATGATTGAAACCAGCAGAGTCCTGTGTACCAAACTCGTGAAACCAAGATAATGTAAATTTATGGTCTCTGATGAAAAGTACTCTCTCTGACTCAACAAATTATTTACATCTGATTAAAAACTCCTCAGAAAATAATAGAAGTGCAAATAATCTGTTGAGTCGGAAGGGGTAGGATTTAAATTGGTCATCATTGCAGGTATAGCTTTTCATCTCAGTTAATTGCATATGCATGACTCAGCTGATTAATACTTCCCCCATCCCAAAATGCTCTTCGTGGTTGTAAAATGCGCAGAAACCAATTTATAAATTGAATAATGAAAACTGAAAAGTATAGAGAAGTGAGATAAAGTTTACATGGAAACATATAGCTTTTAGTACTGAAAAAAAGGAAAGTAGGAATATTATTTTGGGATGACTAGAAAAGGGAAGTAGTAAGATTTTATTGGGATGAAGGGAATATGTGATATCATGTCTGCTGGGACTTCTCATATCAATTTATTTTTGTCACTCTGTATTGATGCTGTATCACATTCCCTAAGTGCGTTTACAATGGTAGGAGCTCTTTCTCAACTCTTACCATTTCCATAACATCCAGATTTCTAGGTGATCATCAGTTCAAAAACCAAACCTTTTTGAAAGCCACCCTCATCATTGAGAAACCCTCAGAACTTTTTTAAATGGGCCCCGCTTTGTGACATTGTCTCTACATTTTACTCCGTATTTTCAATACCAACAAAGTAACTTTTTTAAAGGGCCTACTTACCAAAGGAGAGGGTCATTAACGGTCGCTCTTGCCAAGAAGCTCCTAAAGTCACAAATGCTTGAATTTAGTTGTCAGTTTGCTTGAAAATTCAATGCTGTGTATTAGCATATTGTTCATTATATATTTGGACTCCAGTATTGGACTCCAATATTTGTCATTGAAAATCTTTTATATTTTGATTGATCCCAATTACAGGAGAGGAAGTGGCGGCCAAGGATTCATTAGCGGTGCTGGAGAAACTGAGCTTGAGCTCCAACGTCGAAGGTTATTTTCTTTCCGCCAACCTGTTGACTTATTACTTTCTCTTTACGGATTTGGCTTTACCTAGTTGTTACCTTTGATTTGTTTAAAGTATTTTTTGGCTATGTTACTCCGACTCTTCATGGTTGCTCGCGTACCCGTGTCCTACACTAGACACTTGGACATGGGTATGGCACAAGAACATCTCATTTTAAGCCAAAACACGTATGGTTTTCATGAAAATACAGAGCTGTGTTTAGCTGGAGATGATAATATGATTAGTCAGTGTGTTTAGCAGCGCGGCGAGGGTAGTATAATGATGGTAATCATGCACAAAGTTCTAAAGTTTATGTTAAGAGGACAGTTAAAAACAAATATCACCTAAGATCATTTAAACGCGGCTCTGCTATTTTTAATTTCCTATACTTTTTAAGGTACCTTCTTCCACTTTTTGTAACCTTAGAAATTTATTAATGTACATTTTCAATTCCTCTTTCCCCAGTCATCCTATTCATAGTTTCATACCTCTTTAATTTATAATGCTTCAGCAGACTTCATTGGGTTGAACTGAATAAATTGAAGATTTTTAACCTTTAATTCTCTGTTCTTCTTCTGAGCATCTTTCTCCTGATCATTAATTTCCATTATACCCTCTAGTCTTCATGATATCTCTCTCCCTCTCACGTTCTCTATGAGATAAGGTGTCTGGCCTAGCTTGATTGAAAGTGACTATTTTGTTTTTTTAATTAAATTTGATGAACGCATAATTTGGACTTCCAATGACAGAATTTCAGATCGAAGAAAGTACTTGCTTGGTAAAATTGAAGAAGTTCGTAAAACACGCGCTGTGCAGCGTGCTGGGCGAAGAAAGCAGGGAACTTTGGATGATCAAGGGCTTGACACTATTGCTATTGTTGGGTACACTAATGCGGTCAGTGATCAACAACTTCTAAAACTCGCCTTGCTTTGATTTGGATTTTCATGTGAATTGTGACTCTTGACTTGATAGTCTTTTCCTTTGATTGCAGGGGAAGTCTACTTTAGTTAGCTCACTCTCACAGAGTGATCTATATAGGGATGATAGGTATATGAAATTTTATGGCGTGGTGATATTCTTTATACACTTCTGGCTTGTTTAATTATTTAATATTCGGCATTCTTTTCCTACTTTGCAGATTGTTTGCAACTGTTGACCCAAGAGTTAGAGGTGTCACCCTTCCGTCAGGGTAATTCTGTGCCTAGAAAGTCTCCAAATCATTATCTCTAATTGGCATCTCTTATTTACATAAAAGCATCGTCACCCCATGCCTCAAATGGAGGATTCCCTTCCGTGAGGATAAGGGGGTCAGATATATAGGCTTCCTTACTCGTGTTAATAAAACATACATGTTTTCAGATTACCCATAATGATAATTGCTTCGTAAATTGCACGCGCACTCTAATATTCACGATACAAGAAGCACAGAGAATTTCGTAAACCATTTTGCTTTGTGCCATCATATTCAAAACCCTTAATAATGGATATTTGTCCCATTGGAAAATGAAAACGTCCATCATATAGCACGTCCTGAAATAATACAACTTGAGCTACATGCTAATCTCATTGAGCTGCTGATAATAGGAGGAAGGTCCTTCTTAGTGATACAGTGGGATTTATATCAGATTTGCCTGTACAAGTAAGTTACCGGAGCGATCAATATCTCTCTCTATGAATGTGGTTCTTGTTCTTCTTTGTTAATTCCTAATACAGTACTCTGTTTCATTCTCTTGCAGCTAATAGATGCATTCCATGCAACACTGGAAGAGGTTGTGGAAGCAGACTTGCTTGTGGTACGTATTTTCGATTTTTTTTCAAGACTATATTCTAGTATTCTACACTATCATCTTTCATCTTCTAATGATGCATGCTGGATCGGATTCGGCTTTGTTTCCTTACACGTTCATTCATCTTTCTCATGATGGTGCACAAAATACACAGCATGTACTGGATTCGAGTGCTGTAGATCTTGAGGAGCAACGCACAGCTGTGCTTGATGTTTTGCGACAAATAGGCGTGTCGAAGAAGAAAATCGAGGACATGATTGAGGTTTGGAACAAGGTAATGCCATATTTGCTTTTAAACTATATCCCTATCCATGCTTCATATGTTCCCTGTTTCTATCTTGCGCACTTTTCTCTTTGATCTAAAAGTTCTTTAGAATGAATCTAGATTTGATACACTCTCCTATCATCTTGTCAGACTGTAAGGTTATGATCAAATACGTGGTTTAAAAATAAAACGGCGAGGCTTGAAAACAACACATATACAGCGTCCTTGTGTAAGACAGGGGTTGGTGGTTAATATAGGTGTCTTTAGGGATGGTTGTTCTATGGAAATACCGAGTAATACAAAAGGGGAATATTTCAAAATTGATCACATTCTGAGTTTTAGACCTTGTCTTTTACTGAATATCCCTACAGATTGATCTGAAACAAGAATCCGGGAAAGAGGACATCCAAGATGACTATGATGAAGACATAAATGAACATGGAGCCGAGATTGCTGAAGAGCAACAACTGCAAGAACACGGGACAATGGATACCCAAAGTAATGGCTCCAAAAGCGATCTTGAACTCCAAGTTGAGCATGAAAACGAGGACCAGCAGGTTCACATCCCCCCGGGTTTGACACCAAGGGTAATCTATGAAGAGTCGAGAGTCGAGGGGAAAGATTCAGAATCTCTACCTACAAGTGAATATACTCCTCAAGTCAAAACTTCAGCAGTGACAGGTGTAGGTTTGCAGCAGCTTCTGGAGGTTATAGATGAGAAGCTGGTGGAGATTGACAAGGAGAGGGAATCGGAAACAGTGGTCCAAAGGGGTCAATTTGACCGAAAATGGCGGCCTCCTCAAACAGACGAGACGGACATTGCTGTGGGACAATAACACTCTTCTTTAATGTGTTTTATTCTATCTGCGGTTAAGTTCTCTTCTACCGTCATCCCTCATATTAACAATGAAAGTGTTCGGGTTTCATGAAGCTTCATTTGTGTCCATCACACACTTCTAGGGTTGAGAAACAAGCTGACTTAAGTTTTAGATCAAGTACGGCTCAGAGCTCGCCTTGTTCCTGAACTCAAATGCTTGAAAGCTGGGCTTGTATCGTGATTTGCGAGCTGCTCCCAAATTTCTTCTTAGATCAAGTACTCTTTTGAAGAATGTTTTTTGTATCTGATTTTGGGAGTTGAAAAGTATCCTATGGAATTAAAAATACTATAGAAAGCTGTTGTCTTGCTAATTATCTTGTACTCCATACATTTTTTATTGTTAATCCCTCTAATCTACAAATACTTCTCATATTGTACACGTGCAAAAATGAAAAATTTAGGTCTATAAATATTAAATAACAATACTTAAATTTTTCTGTTGCATCCAAACGTCAGTTGTTGTGGACTTGTGGTGAAATAAAAATTTCAAGTCTTCAAATAACACGCTGCTTTACTATCATCGAAATCTCGATTGTGACCAAGCTCTTGTCGATGGCTGAACTAAATTTCAGCTGGCTCGGATCATCTATGTCCTACAGTCGTATATAGCATCTTCCTCTTTGTTGTTGCACTTCTAGTGAAGCAATTGACTCATTGGTATTCTCATTACGTTTTTTTAAAAATAAATCGCAATATGGGCGTACAAGTGCTATAATTTGTGGTGTACGTTTAATTCTCCTCTTTAACTTCTCATAAGTTATTGAGCCGAACATGACTTATTCTCGCACCCCCAACGTCAACCACCATATCTTCTCCTCTACCGCCCTTCTCCCATACCAACACTAAAATTTGCCACCGTCTCTCCCTTCCTAAAATCTAACCGCTACGCCATAAGACCAACTTGACTCCACACGACTAGTCTTGGTCAACGGGTCAGGTCATATGACGGTTTTCAAAGTTCAGGCCAAGTCGGGCCGGGTCATATCGAGTGCATGTCAATTCAGGTAAACTATTATCATCTTTATTATAAAAATAATAATTAGTGTACAACAATAAACATCTGGTTATAACAGGTCAGGTCAATTCAGATTCACATCATACTCAAGTCTTGAGTTCAGGTGTCGAATCGATATATATAAGGTCGAGTGACTATCACCCAAACTTTACAACTTAGAGTATGACCTTTAATCTGCAAAAATAAAAAGACGAAAGTAGCCTCACATAAAGAAATGGATGATTTGCCGACACAAGAATCCGTTAAAAATACAGCCTCTTGAGTCTTGAGTATGTAAGTGAGTGTGAAGTGAGGAATACATTATACATAGCGCGCCTTATAAGATCTCAACCCTTTCTTCACTTTTTCTCCATACATTTGCGCTCTATCACTCTTCATTTACACTCTAATCCCTCTTATTCAGCATTTACTTCTTTTATTTTTTCTTTTTATTTATTCTAATAAAGTTTCTTCTTTTTTACTCTTTTTTTATAGATCTAGATCGTTATTATTATTATTATTATTACCTGAAAATTCTGTTACAACAAAAACCCAGTTTTATTTGCCTTCTCATTAATGTGGGTTTTCTTTATTTAATCTTCAGGTAATCTTATATCTTAATACTATATCTTTCCCAATTTATTTCTTTTAATTAATTGTTTAGTTGGATCTGTAATTTTGTATTGCTGTATCTAATCTAATCATTTTTGTTTATCCTAGGTTGCTGCATTTATATTATTTTAATTATTTGAAATGTTAGTAATTAAGAAAGATGATTAATTGATTATGATGAAAGATTGGATTTTGGGAGTAGTTTTGTTGGAATAGAACAATACAAGTGATGATGTTAGTAATTTAGTATGATATGCATCTTGATCCATTCACTTTATTCGAGGCTTGAATTATTTAGCTCAATTGATACAAATTAGAATAAGTCTCCCTTGTGACGGATCAAGCTTGTGACGGTTTAAGTACCACTCACATGGGTAAATAAAGCAAAAATTAGAGTATCTGGGGAGTCACAAATGACTCATCTTTATCTACCCATGTGGGTTTTATTTGACCCGTCACAAGTCACAAGCGGATATGGTCCGTCACAAATGAGAATTTGTGTACAAATTATAGAATAAGACCGTCCTTTCATTGGTATACACTCAATGATTATTATTATCAACAATTTTTTGGGGGGGTGTGTATACCATCCTATAGTCCCGATTCGAGCTGGGAAGGACCACTAGGGCGGTAAAGCTCTTCCTCATGAGTTTTAACAATTGAGGTCTTTAACATACAAAAGAATCGTTGTTCACTGTAGTACTGCTACCTGCACCTCACAATCCCTCCTTAGCTGTTGTCTACCGGTGGTTAGATCAGTGATAGTTAAATGAGGGTATAAATTGGATTTTTCTCCGTTAACCATTAGGATAGATTAATATGAGAAGAGTACGCATAGGTTGGATTAATCCCATTAAATAACCCTTTGAAGTATTCATATTAACTTTTTATAAGTATGTAATGTTGCATTGTGATTCAAAAAACTTGGTCTGCTGTGGTGGCGAGACGGTCTTTTATGCTTCTTTGTTTTAGCATTGTGGATGTTTTTTTTCAAAATGGTGTCTTTTTGTGGTGTCCAGATAATCAGATATTGTTGTTTGTTTTCGGCTCACGCTGTAGGTTTTCTTACTGTTTCCAGAGTCAGGTGAGTTGTATTAGCAAAAACAAAACTAGAAAGTAAGCCAGAAAGTCATGTCAAGAAGACCAGTAAACCCAACTCGTCGATTGGTGGGTAATGGAGGATTTCCTCTCATGGGATCATTCCCATCGAAGACACGATCGTCTCCCTTGGTGTCACTCACCCTTGTTGTTCTGGTACTTCTCATGCCTTTTAGATGTTTTTTTTTACTAAGCTGGAGATATATTTGTTAATTGGGGATTTTCCATCATTAGTTATATAGATCACTTATCTAAGAGATTTGGTTTCTTATTTTCTTTCTCTGTCGTGTTGTATTCCTGGTTTGCAGGGTGTCTTTCTTATTCTTGGATACATGTACAGCGGCTCAGGTATGTCTGAAGATTCTGTCTTAATTTGTTTGATCCTTAAGTTCCTTATGACTTCTGTAACATGGCGATGCTTCTTACGTTATGGAGAAGTCCAAGTCATGCCTTCTATTCTGTACTGTTTTTCCTTGCATATTTTACAATCCACCTGTAATTGTCCTTTGCACCGGCAAAGGGGATCATACCCCTTCTAACTTATGATGTCTCCTTTCTTTACTTCATTTGGAGCTGTTTACAAGTGTTTAAAGAGAATAAAAGTTTGGTTAGACTGTTTTATGATACTTAGGTCTATCTTGGTTCTTTTCTCTTGTTTAACAAGCTATTTGTTATTCCTTAAAACTTCTTTTGGGTCAATCTTTTGCTGTCTCATTGATAATACTATCACCCGTGTATTGAATTGCATGCTTATGCCATGCAGGTCGAAAAGGCATAGTTAGCCGGATTGAAGGTAGATCTCTCTTGCTTTATTGCTCTTACTGGTTGATTTATTGCCGTCTAATATTTGACAGAGTAGTTTGCATTTTATGAGCAGCGTAAAATTATTATGTGGTCCTTGTTTTGATAATTTGATTTACACTAAATGTTTCATAACTCTTCAAGTCCTTATTGCATTTTTTGCAGTTCTTGAGTAAATTCTCGTTGCATTTTATGTATGTAACCCACATCTCTCAGTTCCATTACTTTTTGCATGTTCTGTTCAAGATTTTGTGCATGATGCCCAGGCACACATTAGTCATTATGTATATGTACTACAATCCCAACTTTTGTGTAGACAACAGCATATTCTTGAAGGTCGCATCGAGGATGGTATTCAAGAAGTTTTAGATGTAGGTGATTCCACCCTCTAGGTGACTCCACC
>JAIUZE010045884.1:0-39761 GCA_022085475.1 Heliosperma pusillum | reverse complement strand
ACTTGGCATGGTTTGTTTGTCGAGTCTCAATCTTATCAATCTTATACCGCTAACGGTGAGATGCAAGCCCTAGTGAGCGTATTCGATTTCCTAAGAGTGTCTTTCCCGAGTCTTTGAATAACATGATGGATTCGGATTTGTGCCTCTTATGCTCTTATCATTATCTATAAAGTTGCCTATCTATTCTTATCGTATCTCACATGTATATATATATATGCATGCTTTACTTTTGTATTTTCTTATATGTACGTTAAAGGTGATATGGCTGGGGGAACCCGGAGTTACTCCCCACTGACTGTGGCGTTCATGTTTTTCATGAATGAACAGGTTGCTTGCTTGGATGACTTTTTGGATATGATATTTTGGGGTTCGGGTGTGAGCTAGCGGGCGTTGTCCCTGGAAGTTTCACCTCTAGACGATTTTAGCTAGTTATGCTAACCACTTGTTCTTTGTTAACATTTTAAGAAACCCCGTCTCTTTGTTGTATTTCCGTACTTAGTTGTAATATTTTGACACTCCTCGTTTTATTTAACTTGCATGTATAAAAGTTTTTAAAATACCGTATTTCCGCATATCTTTTCACATGCTTGTATGTTTTATATTTCCGCATTCGCGAGGGTTGTCACAGTCTAAGCCTTGTAGCGGTATATTCCTCTCGGATTCGTACCGACTTTTTAATGGGTCCTAACGTCCTCTCAGCATGGTTAGGTCACTAAACCCCTATTGGTAGTCCTAATTCCCATCCCAACTCTCGTTTCTAAGACGGAAATTGACTAATACAAACAATTGTTCATGGCCACTAAACAAAGTTATAGAATTTGACACGACCAAAGAAAGAAACAAACTAGGTGGTTCTATTGGTATCGACTCTTCTTTTAATCCATTTTAACTAGCAAATCATTTCAATATTACAACTCTATTTATTGTATTTACACAATGATAATCTTACAATGTTATATTTAATTTATGTGATTAAGTAAATTAATAGAAAAAAGATGTAAGAAATTAAACTATGAAATAAAATTGCTATAATGATTAAGGTGGTTATACTAGTAATGATTCTTATGATGAATTTTATGATTATATGATTAGGCAAAATACAATATGGCATTTTAAACAATATTTCGGTCTTGACTAGATTACTTTTAGATGAGTTTCATAACAACAATAATATGAGAACAAGACTAATTAGATTAAAGTTCATGATGAAAATTGCATAAGTAAAGGATAGAGAATTACCGAGATTGGAATGCAAATTATGTAAGAACGAAAATAAAGAACAAATATTCAACCCAATGTAATGACAAATACTTATTGAAACACTAGAGAAGTACTAGGAAATTGTTGTAAAAACTAGTCTAGAATTGCATAAACTATGAACTAAAACTTGTATAAAAGAAAGATGTAATGCTAGGTTGTGAGTTGTGTGAATTGTATTCTAAGTTGTGTGTCAAATGTTGAGATGATCCTAGGCTTTTATAGGGCTGCTTGGCTGCTGCATTTCGTCCAAATTCATACCCTAGACAAAGCCTTTAATCACTCCATTTAAGCTTGGTAGAAGAAGAGCCAAGAGACGTTCATCAGCAAACATAGTCGATCGGGTATGTGGTAATCTGATCGGGTATGTAACCCAGATGGATTTTTTCCGTCTCTTCCAATTTCGTCTTTGGGCACGGAATCCTATGCCTTGGTCTTGCTCAATATAACACGTAATTGGGCTTGTGCTAGTCCTTCTTTGACTTGGGTTGATGTTTTCCTTTGAGAAACAAAGTCAAAGTCCAAGATAAGTCCACCCGAGGAACGATGTAGCGGAATCGTAGTCAAATTGTGAAATGGCTATCATCGGTTCCTTGAAAACTCGTATTCTAGTGCCTTTGCTCCATAAAGTAAGAAAATATAGCAAAACCGCTTCATTTCCTATAAAACGAGACAAAGTACGTAAAATAACTAGAATAGCAATATTAGCTCGTTAATCACTTAACAAAGTGCATAAATCATGTAGAAACCGAGCTAAAACGGGGGATAAATTAGTACAAAATATCACTTATCATCGGTGAAACCTTCTGTCTCCTTTTAGGTAAGAACCTCTAGAGTACGCATATTGACTTCAATTTCAGCATTGTCTGCGTATTGCTTGGCGAACTCGATTGCGGCATCATCCTAGGTTGCAATTTTATTATGTTCTAGAGAATAGAACCACTGCTTAGGAATGGTGTCGAGAGATGAAGGATAGATCCTTAGGAACATCTCGGGTTTGATGCCTTTGATAGAACTATAATCTTTGAAGGCACGAATATGATTCAAAGGCTTCTCGTGCCCCTTGAACATTGGGATTTCATTCATGTGTAAGTTGGTTGCCAAATGGGTACTTACGGCTTCATATTTGCGATTATTTTCCCTGTAGATGTCATCTCCCTTGAGGTACATTAGTTGCCCCTCCAGGTATTGGAGTCGCTTTTCGGCTTCAGTAAGAACTGGTAAGGGATCGACTTCTGGGTTTCCCACAAAGGGTGGAAGGTTATCATGCACACTAGCAACAAGAATGTCTGCAGGAGGAAGCCTAGTTTTTACGACAACAATTCAGCTTTCAATGGCATTGAGGCGAGCATAAGCTTGGTCATGACTTGTTTGGAAGCGGATGAGCGCAACTAGGATTAGATCATTACCATTCGGGTTTGGCTCGGCTAGATGAACCCTTTTTTGACTAGTTCCCGGCATCTTGAAAACTGGGGCAAGAGACCGACGACAAATTAAAACATGATCGACTATTCTAGCACACTTACTCAAAAGGACGGGACTTGTGAAGTGGGGGTGTGCCACTATGCTAAGTGAGTTTTGAAAATGATAAGGTTTTAAATGTTTGTCTTAAGCAACCGTAGTGTGGTTGTAAGAATGAAGACTCGAAGTGGAGAAAAGACGATTTTGACTGGGCATTTGGGCGGAGTTTCGACTCATTTTGCGCTACTTTAGGCCACCTTTGAAAATGCTTTACAGTTTTGAAAAGGATTTTATTTTTTTTGAAAAGTTTGTCATGGTTTTATTTAAAAAATGGTTATCATGTATAGATTAAACACATTTATACAGGCATTATAACGATATGCTGAGTGCATTTAAAATGGTTTTGGTTTAAAGGGTGGGTTGCAATACCAAGCAATCAAACCCGGGTCTGTGGAGAGGTCTGTGCCAAACATGAGTAAGGTCGGTTCCTAGTCCATTTCCTCGAGTTGTAAAAGCCCTTAATACTAACATGAGTATGTACCATGGTATGGTTGACGTCAATCGATATCCATTCTTAGGCCCAGATAAGAATTTGGACCATCTAGACGGAACGATTGGTTGAAATGTATTGGCCGAGTAATAAAAACCGACAATTGTCTTGTACAAAATATTCCCTAAACTTGATCAAGTTTCACCCTGGGTAACACGTAAGTGTATAGTCCCCAGCAGAGTCGCCAAACTGTGGTACACGGGGGACCACGGAGGGGTGCGCTTGGGAGGACAAGCGTAAAAATACGCATTTGTGGAGTCGCCACCAATTTTTAAGGGAAATTGGAACCTTTCGAATACTTTATGCCTTGTCAAGACATAAAGTAATGACATTAATACTAAGAACTCGTTACCCTTAGCATTCTATGTCTAGAATGCAAAGAGAAAAGTGAAGGGCGGAATACTCGCGTGCCAAAAAAGTGAGATCGGAGGTATCCTTTTATACTAGAAAATATGAAGAGTTTTGGAATAACTTAAACTTTGGAAAAAAAATCACGAAAATGTTCTGAAAACATAGAAAACAGGCTGGAGAAGGGGCGCATCAGGAGCTGCGATCCTCCAAAGGGACGCAACACCTGCTGCGTTATTTCCCCAGAGGTTTCCTTCTGCGGATGAAAGATTCCACGTTTCTATTATGAAATTGCGGTAGATCTATACTTCCTTTTAAAAATATACGAGATATATTTTACCAAAAAAGATAGAATTTGAAGATTTAATAAATATCCAGATGATAAGTGAATATTTGCATGATTTTAACCCCCAATTTAGCTCGGTTTTGTATGTCATTTGTGCTTTGTTAAGCCATTTTATGAGCTAATATCGTCTTCTACTCGAATTCCTATGTTCTAATCTGTTTTGTAGGGAAAGTGACGTTTCTACGCCCTTTTTTCTATATTCCCGAGCATTTGCCTAGAACCCGACGATTTGAAGAAGCAAGCTTGACCAAGTCAAAGGCATTTCAAGAAGGTTCACTGATTCAAAAGAAAGAAGAAGCAGAGACGATTTCGCAGTTGTCAGAAGATCGATCAGTTAGGCGAAGAAATCATCATTTTACATCAAACCCTATCAGCAAACCCGACTCAAAAGGTCAAGGGGGATAATGAAAGTCAAGTCATATGCAAGGGGAGATGAAACGAAAGTCAATGGACCAAGATCACTACATACCCGATCGGGTAAGTAGTGTACCCGATCAGGTATCCTTGCTGTTCCGAGCTTTTGCTTCGACTTCCTTTATTTTGTCCTATATGTTTAATGTATGACCCCTTCCCCACGAAACCTACTGCTATATAAGGATGCCTCAGCCACCACATCTCAAGACACTTCTCTCTTTACATAAAAAAACCCTAGATTAGGAGGAGAGAAACCTAGCCTCTCTTCTCTTGTCTAGATCATTTTCTTCTTCCTTTTTGTCCTTAGTTTCTTAGTTTATTTCTGTCTTTTCTACATCAAATCCTTAGCCTAGATCAATAAAAATTTCATCTTTGTAATCTACTTTATGTGGTTCAAGTATTGTAATTCGTGGATCGACTATTCTATGCAAGGAATTTCTATTATGGTTGTTTATATTTCATCATTGTCGTTGTTGATCGTCATCTAGGTATTCCTATTTTATCTTTAGTTTAAAGTCTTTATGTTTCTTATTTGATTGCTATTTCCTTTACATGTTATTTTAGATTCAATTTCAATATCGTTGTAATCATTTCATTTCCCTAGATCGTCAATTTAGCGCCGTTATTATCGCCAATTAAAGAGTCTTAACATATTATCAAAACCAAATAAACATGTCTATCCTAGTTTTTATTATTAACATCATCTTAGATCTAAACATCACCATGACTGAGTAGTCGTTTTTCTAGGGTGTAGGGTGGCCATGTAGGTTGATTAAAAGATGATAATCGGATAAAAGAAATTGTGCTTTTAAAACATTGTGTCTATGCATGTTTGGACTATAACGATAGTTAACGATTCTTGATCAAAATCATTGACTAAAATGGAATTCTTTTCCAAAGTAGAAATACGTGAATTGAATAGACAAAGCATGACATGGTAGATTAGACCTAGTAAATTGCCTAAAAGCCTGCTAGACCATCTGATCTATGATTGTAATGAACACATCATTCTTACGAACTCGCAATGATTTATTTGCATGTTCTAAATCCAATTTCATCAATATGTTAATCTACATGTGTGAACCTACTTCCCTAGATTCTTTTTATCATTGTTGATTCTTCACCTGCTTTATTGTTTTCGTTTTGATTTGCTTTTATTTTATTTTCATTTATGCTTTTTATTAGTTTAGAAATCAAAACCCCAAAACCTAGATACTCGTTAGATAAGACCCAATCGCAAGACATTTCACATTCTATAGGAAACACCATCTCCCTGAGGATCGACCCCTACTTCCCTAATTACATTAATTTGTTATTAGCCTAGTCTGGGTAATTATCTTTGACCAGGGCTTGCGACAGGCCCGATCACCAGAATATTCTAGAGCGTTCCGACTCGGCAATTTAAAACGGTTAATAGAAAATGACGCATTTTTCGACCCGGACTCCAAATGAACTCTAATGACTGTCAAAACGACCCTACCGGTGCGTAGATGATGACCAAGGGGTAGACATAAGTGTTTGAGCTATCAGTTGACGATAAACTTACGAACTGTCTTAAATCGTTTCGCGTACCAAAGATGCGGCCCAATCATCACTGGGTGGTTGGCGGAAGGTGTAGAACTGAGGTATCTACACTCTTCTCATGAAAATATTCCTCAAAATTTGTTCACCAATTTTGTGTTTTTATGCCTGTCCTCACAAGCGCGCCCCTCCATTGTCCCTCGTGTACCACAAAGAGATCGATTCATTTTGAGTTTTAGATGGACTAGACGATTTGTGTAGTTGTCTAACCCCATTTGCTTGTCCATTTGTGGTTTGGAATCCATGATTGTTCTTACTTTACGTATTGTGATTTGAGATCGAGAAATGTTCATTTCAAGTTTTGGATAGTGAGCATTCAGTTGTTATGGATTGGAAAGTTAGAATGGTAAACCCATTCATCTTGTGGTTGGTAGTAATTATGGTTTGCTAAATATGATTATTTATATTCGTGACTTCGAGTGTATTAATTATCGAATTAAGGATGTTAGAGCGTATTAAATATTCTTTCCAGTGGATAATTGATTTTGGATTTTTCCTTGTTGTTAGACCTTGGATGATGCTAATTGGATTCTAAGTATATTTGGGTTAGTAGCTTTGGCCTTGGGATCGTAAATAATTTTGTGCGATTTAATGATTTGAAGGCGGTTAAGATGTAACTGAGATGAGTTACATTTTCTTGAGGACTAGTTTATTAGCGGAATTTGTGATGTAAAATTGAGAAAGCCTCTGAATGATGTGTCTATAGTTTAGGTTTTGCAAAAATGCCGGAGAAGTTGATCATGATGATTATGGTATTGGAGTGTAGTGTTTAGTATTTTTCCCCGTTCTTAGGTTTTCTCCCTCTTTGAGCAAAAGCTTTGATATTCATTCCTCTCTTTGCTTTCAAATTGACTCTTATTCAATTTGTTACTCCTTTCTCCGCTTTCACCCTTTTTAATAAACCTTTTTGTTTCATTTTAATTGTTGTGTGTATCTTTTATAACCATGATTGTGAGTTTCATGTTCAAGCTACCTCTATGTGCGTGTAGTAATGTCTTGTTATTCTGAGTTTACCCTTTGAGAAATTTTCCAAATTTTCAAGTTGAGTGTCAAATTTATGCTTTCGAAGAAGTCTGAAAATGGATTTTTTTTCTACTTTCGTTTAGCGAAGCATTTATGTTACCCTTATTTTAGGTTTTGCGTTTGATTGGATGCTAGAAATTGTTACAGAAGACGTCTAATAACTAGTTCTGCATTTATCAGCGTATAATTTTAATTTAGTCTTGTCTTTACTTTGAAATGTTAGTGATCATGTATGCACGACAAGAGCTATTTTGTTCCTCGGAAATGAACTCGCGTCTTCGAAAACATTTCTTATACATTTTTCAAAAAATATCTTGTTTTTTAAACACCATTTTCTGATAATTGTTTTGGATGCCAAATTTTGAGAAACAGATTTTTGTCCTTGTAACATTTGTTTTTCTGCTTTCAAGTTTCGAGGACGAAACTTTTAAAAGGAGGGATGATTGTAACACCCCTGATTTTATAGTATTGGGTATTGACGAAAGTCGATAGTTTTATAAATATTTTAAATCGATAATTTATGATTTCGTAGCTTTAAATTAATGTTATATTGAATTTAGTTTATTTTGGTAGAAATCGTCGAATTTCAGTCTGTTATGAGCCAATAATCAGACTCTACTCGAAAATCCGAGTGAGTAAAACCCCGCCTTGAATATTGGGCATATTATTTCCCACATTTCAAAAGTAATCCACCATAAATCTCCACCTCCCTCCTCATTTTTTAGATTTCATTTTCTTCTTTCTCAAAACCAAAAACTCAATTAAACCTCCAATACTCAAAATCTTAAGACGGATGCCATTTTTTCGTCTTTCAACGAAATTTCACAATTTTTACATCATTTTTCTTCTCCCATCCTCCTCTTCCTTTTCATACCATAAAATATCGTCTTCCCTCAACTTTTTATAAACCCATTTTTTAAAAATAATCTTAAGACGGACATAACTTATTCGTTTCTTAACGGAATTTAATTTCTTTTAGTGTTTGGAACTCTCACTGTCCTCCTTCTTTCTACATAATAAAAGATTGAGTCTTTTAACTTTCTTATAAGACCAATTTTCCAGAACTTCGGTTTGAGTTTCTTAGCACGTTAATCGTCATTAAAAGGTGGAGTTTTGAAGAGTTGTGTCAAGGGAAGCTGTTAGTTTCATTAGCTTGCGTAAGGATTGCTTAATTTGAGTGGTAATAAGGTAATGTTAATGGCTTAATCGATATCACATTTTTATGTGTTTTCTATATGTTTTAGAATAGTTTTCATGGAAAAGATGAGTTCTTGGTTAGAGGTTGATCCAAATCTATGTGTTCACTTTATTGCAAAATCGCGGGTGTCACAAATAATGAAAGGCCCAATACTCAAGTTGGGGTTTTATCCACTCTGATTTCCGTGTTGAGTCTGATTATGGACTCTTAACGAACGGATTAGATACGGATTCTACCCACTATCCTATTTAACTCTAAAATTGAAGCTAACTAATAATATTAATAATATTAATAATTAAATAATAATAATAGAATCTAATCGCTAAATTTCGCGGGTGTTACATACATGTTTTTCAAATATTTGTAAATCTTTTAAAAGTCTTCCAGTGATATTTACATGAATACTGTTGCCCAAGTATTGTATTCTCTTACCTAAAATAGTTAGATCTTACACTTAACTTTTCAGCTCTTTTGAAAAAAAAGTTTTAAGGAATCTCTTGCTATTCTCTAAGGGGTATATTAAATATGTAGTCATGTTGATGGAGGCCCTTAAATGCTTTTCTGATGCTTCAAGACTTCACATTAACTCTGACAAATCTGACTTGATTTTGAGTGGGTTTATTGCTGCTGATGAAGATGTCATCTTGTTATATACTGGTTTCAAGAAGGGAGCCATACCCTTCAAATATTTGGGGGTTAACATTTCACACAAAAGGCTTACAAAATTTGATTGTAATATTCTAGTTGATAAAATGCTTGTTAGAACAAGGGGTTGGAATAAGAGAAAGATCTCATACTCTGGAAGACTCTTTTTCGTTAAGTCGGTGCTTAATACTATCCACAATTAGTAGTCTCAAATTTTCATCTTCCCTGCTGGAGTTATAGATAGAATCAAGACCATTTGCAGGAATTTCTTATGGGAAGGTAGTGAATCCTACTCTACAGCTCCTTTAGTGGCTTGAAAATATTTATGTAGGGTAAGGATTTTGGAGGATTGGGAATGATTGATAGTAAGATGTGAAATGTAGTTGCGGTTGGAAACTTGCTATGGTGGATAGTGAGTAAAAAACACCATTTGTAAATATTTGAAAAACATGTATGTTTTACATACATGTTTTTCAAATATTTGTAAATCTTTTAAAAGTCTTCCAGTGATATTTACATGAATACTGATGCCCAAGTATTGTATTCTCTTACCTAAAATAGTTAGATCTTACACTTAACTTTTCAGCTCTTTTGAAAAAAAAGTTTTAAGGAATCTCTTGCTATTCTCTAAGGGGTATATTAAATATGTAGTCATGTTGATGGAGGCCCTTAAATGCTTTTCTGATGCTTCAAGACTTCACATTAACTCTGACAAATCTGACTTGATTTTGAGTGGGTTTATTGATGCTGATGAAGATGCCATCTTGTTATATACTGGTTTCAAGAAGGGAGTCATACCCTTCAAATATTTGGGGGTTAACATTTCACACAAAAGGCTTACAAAATTTGATTGTAATATTCTAGTTGATAAAATGCTTGCTAGAACAAGGGGTTGGAATAAGAGAAAGATCTCATACTATGGAAGACTCTTTTCCGTTAAGTCGGTGCTTAATACTATCCACAATTAGTAGTCTCAAATTTTCATCTTCCCTGCTGGAGTTATAGATAGAATCAAGACCATTTGCAGGAATTTCTTATGGAAAGGTAGTAAATCCTACTCTACAGCTCCTTTAGTGGCTTGAAAATCTTTATGTAGGGGTAAGGATTTTGGAGGATTGGGGATGATTGATAGTAAGATGTGAAATGTAGTTGCGGTTGGAAACTTGCTATGGTGGATAGTGAGTAAAAAACACCATTTGTAGATCAAGTGGATTGACAAGATCTATTTGAAAAGGGGCAAACTGGTTTGATGATTAACCTAGTAATTGGAGCTCTTGGTCTTGGGGAAAAGTGTGTGAGGTTTAAAAACATTATGAAGCATGCTCTTCCGCTAAATATCTGGATGAGAGCTACTGAAGAGTATTCAATCTCCAATGGCTATGAATAGCTCACTCATGGGGTGAACTACAAAGTTCCTTGGAGAAAGATTGTGTGAAATAAATTCAATATACCTAAACATGGCTTTATCATCTGGCTGGCAATACAGAAAAGACTCCTTACTCTTGACAGGTTATACAGAATGAGAATTACATACCAGAGAGCATCCTATCTGTGTGGACTTCAAGATGAAAATCGTCATCATATCTTTCAGGATTGCAATATATAAGACTGTGTTATGATAATCTGTTTGATTGGGTGAAAATTCAAATAAGAGGCCCTAGAAGTTTTGAGAATATCATAAGATTGAGGACTCTATCTAGTTTTTCCAGAATGATCATGTGTGCTCTAATGGTTGATGTTAAGTTTGAGGTCTGACAAATTAAAATGTTTGCAGGATAGAGGGGCATGTAAAGCATCCCAAGGTGGTAATTCAGCAGCTTAGAATACAATTCAAAACTCAGATGATGGCTGTGGAGTATGGCCAGCTCAAGCGGAATGACTTGGATTGCAGTAAAAGAATAGGCCTAATCTAGGAGTTTGTTAGACTGTTTGGAATGGATGTATTGTTTTACCCAAATTCTCATTTGTGACGGTTACTATCCGTCGCAAACTTGTGACGGGTCGGATCCCTCTCACAAGCTTGCAAACTTGCCCTCCCACTTGCCCTCCCACTTGTAAACTTGTGAGAGACATCCGACCCGTCACAAGCTTGTGACGGATAGATCCGTCACAAGCAAGACTAATTGATTGTTTTAAATGGTTGTATATTCATCTCTTATGAGAAGAGTACCAAATCTCTATGGTGTATTGGTTGTTGCCATTTATGAACTTTTATAATATTACTTACATTCCACAAATAAAAAAACAAAAGATCAAGGAATCAGATTGAGGAAAGAGTATTTAGACGGAGTAATCTTCAAACTCAAGTCGCAACCGGAGTAGATTGTTTTTCCTTTTTCATTATAAGGGTTTTTAAGTAGTCTGAATAAATCACTTATAAATAAAGTAATAAAAAAAAATGGACATAGGCCCTTAGAGTGTTGGTCGAGCCCGTGTCAGCCAAAACAGAAATTGGAGTCCAAATTTAAAATCGTTTTGTTGATCTCTCTTTCATTTAATTTCCGCTGCAATTTTTGTACTTGCTTAGTTTAATTAATCAAAGCAATAGTCATGAAAACTGTCAAGTTCATTCCATAGCATTAACTCAACTTGCTAAGATGAACAATTAACAGTCAGATCAACGGTCGTATTTAGTTCACGACAACTCTTAATATCAAATTGAAACTTCTTCATTAGTTCATTTTATATAATGCAGTTCTTTGTTGACTACACCCTCAATAAACTTACTTTAAGATAAAAAAACATCACGTTAACTTTTTTTTTATAAACAAAGTACCTAATTCACCCTCTTTACTGTAACACCCGGAAATGTACCCTATTTTTCTACTAGAAATATTTTACGAAATCTTTTCAGTAATTTTAAGCTTTAATTTATAATTTTAAGTTTCGAGTCGAATTTAGAATTTCCGAGTTCGTATTTGGAATTTCTGCGAGATTCCATGAAAAAGCCGTCTTAAGGCGAGTTTGACTTTTTGGTTGACTTTTCCTTACTTATACTCTAATTTCCTTAACCTAATTCTTCATTTCACACAAATCAAGCACACAACCCCCTTTCTTCTCCCTTAAGAAATCTCATCTTTTCCCTCTTTGATTTCGATCTTTGAATCACCGTATCTCCTTCGTTCTTTGACGGACTTCACGTAAGTTCGTCTTATTCTTCCCCTCTTAGCTTCCTCTATCCGTATTGGTAATAAAATTACCGTCTTTCTCGCTTTTTAAATTATCCGTCTTTCTCAAGATGACTTTTATTCATCTTTTATTACCTATTTGTAGGTGGAGACTACTAGGAAAGCTTAGTAATCGATTAAAGACGCGTAAAGGTAACGGTGAAGGGTTACTCGGTATCATTTACGTGTTTTGCATGCTTTATATGTTAGAAATCGTATTTGGAATATGATTAGAAGCTTAGGAATCATGTTATGATTTATGATTGTTGTTATTTGATGATTGTTGATTATGAATATTGATTGTTGATAATTATTAGAAGTGAATTAGGAGAATTGAAAATGATAGGAATGGTGTTGGTTGTTCTCGGGTAGAATGGGGTTCCTGGCCGAAGGACCGGCAGCCGGTCTAGTGCCCGGCTAGGAATTTCCTGCACCGACCCTTTTTCGTAGAATGATCATCACTCCTTCGTTACTTGCTTGTTTTGGGCTTGTGACCACTCGTTGGAACCGTAAGAGGATAAGCTATCACCTCGACTTGGAATTTCTGCATTCCCATATCTAGAACTCTAGTTATGACCATTTGAAGTTGACCCTTGTTTCGATAGTTTCCAAACTTGTGATTTTTGTGTTGTTAGTGTTGTGCTCTGAGCCGGGGTACCGGCCGCCTCCCTCTTGACCGGCCTAGAACACATCTGTAGTGATGTTAGGATTTTGGTGTTGTATTCTGTGCCGGCCCACCGGCCGCCGGTCTACTGACCGGCCTAGACTACATTTCTTTGTTTTTGTGATTTTTGGCTTTTTGCCCTGTGTTCTGAGCCGGCCTACCGGCCGCCGGTCTGTTGCCCGGCCTGGAACACGGCTGTATGCATTTCCTTTATTTTCTAAAACTCGTAATTTATAATAGTTCGCATGATCGGTTTATCATAAAATTTTACGTAATGTCTTATACTATTCATGTTTTGGATATATGATATCTTATTCGCTTGTATCACATGTTTCGTGACGGTTTTCGATATGTTCCCACTTTGAGTCGTTTTTACAAATGTTACGGTTTGAGCACTATTTTGTCTTGTGCTTTGTATTCTCATTCCCTTGGCTACCTTCCCGTTCGTAAGGCTGGAATGTCGGAACGGAGAGGTCTCCTACTGCTTAAATGCATGTGTTAGTGGGCATACGACGACGTTGTTGGGAGTTGAACGCATTGCGTTGATCGACCCGGCCGTCAAATGTTGTGTACTTGCGAGGTGGTGTTATTTGCATGTAGCGTACCGCTTGTTATGAGGCTTGAGCTCTTTTCCGCCTCTTTCGGGAATGTCGACCGAATTTGGGGTACTCGGCGTCTATGATTGACCGAGTCTTGGATGCGAAACGTTTATCGCATGTCGAATCGGAACACGTTATTCCGAGAGTCTGGCCAGATTTAGACTAGGACCGTATTATTATCGTCGTCCTACCGGAGGAAATTAGTGAACATATACGAAATGTGATCGGGTATGCGTTACAGGGAAATGCTTATCCCGTGGATGCCTTTTAATCATACTTGCCATGTACACGATGCCAGTGCGTTTCATTTACCGTGAGAAAGGTCGTCGTTGTGTCGTTGTCTTTGAATGTGTGATTTCATGATTGTATTCATGGTCATTGCATGACTTGACACCGTCAAGGTCTTGGTTCGTGAATGTATGATAATATGTTGTATTTATTGTGATCATCGCATGACTTGACGTGGTTTGTCTGTCGAGTCTCAATCTTATCAATCTTATACCGCTAACGGTGAGATGCAAGCCCTAGTGAGCGTATTCGATTGCCTAAGAGTGTCTTCCCCGAGTCTTTGAATAACATGATGGTTCCGGATTTGATTTCTACATGATCTTATCATTATCTATAGAATTGCCTATCTATTCTTATCGCAACTCACATGTATATATATATGCATGCTTTACTTTTGTATTTCCTTATATGTACGTTAAAGGTGATATGGCTGGGAGAACCCGGAGTTACTCCCCCACTGACTGTGGCGTTCATGTTTTTCATGAATGAACAGGTTGCTTGCTTGGATGCCTTTTTGGATATGATGTTTTGGGGTTCGGGTGTGAGCTAGCGGGCGTTGTCCCTGGAAGATTACCCTCTAGACGATTTTAGCTTATTTGCTAAACACTTGTTCTTTGTTAACATTTTGAGAGACTCCGTCTCTTTGTTATTTTCCGCACTTAGTTGTAATATTTTGACACTCCTCGCTTTATTTAACTTGCATGTATAAAGGTTTTTAAAAACTACCTATTTCCGCATTATAATTCACATGCTTGTTTGATTTATTATTCCGCATTCGCGAGGGTTGTCACAGTTGGTATCAGAGCTTTTATCGCTCCCGACGCACACACGTGAACCCTAAACTTAAACTACTTGACCTTGAAATAATAAATGAGAGATGGGTAGAAATTAAGGACTTTACTTGGTAGTCTTGGTGTACTTGATGTTTGTTAGGTTCTAACTTGTTTGTTGATTATGTTGAGTGATGTTATGCTTGTTTGTATCTACCGTCTTAAGGTGGATCAATGTGTTACCTAGAATAAGTATCCTCTACCAAAGATTTGAAGATTTACAAGCCTATTTGAAGTGTATTTCTTCCTCATCGATGTATTCTCTCGTCCTTAATGTATCATGCTCTCTTCCTTCTATCTAAGTGCTTCTTTCTTTTCCAATTTGTTTGCCTCTTGGAAATTATTCTTGATAGTTCTTCCATCTTATCATTGGTATCCTTACTTTCCTCTTGTAACCTTTTTGTGGATGCCATACCCATTTGTTTGTAGTATATTATACTTGGTCGGAAGGACTTGAATTTTGTGGAATATTAGTATTTGTTAGAATGAATTTGTGATTTGAGGAAAATGGTGTAAATCTTAATTCACCCTATATTGATGATTGGTTGTATCTCTAAGGAAAGGTAGTAAGATAAGTTTGATGATTTTAATGCTTGATGCTTGTCATGACTTGTGTGTAAATAGTTCATGATATTTGATGGTGTAAGGTTGAATGAGTTGGCTATGACTTCTTAACTCAATTAGTAATTTAGTCTTTTGGACTTAGAAGTTTAGTATTGTTTGGAAGACCATGCTTATGATAGATCTAATTGGTGTAAATAAAAAGTTTTGAATGATATCTTAAGGTGCGAATTGCTTTTGAGGTTAAGTGACGTTTTGTGGTTTCCTATTGTGTGTTTGTGAATATAGGCTTGGTGGAAAAGCATTTGGCTATATTTCTTGGATTTAAAGATATGATCTTATCTTATGGTATCGCAGACTCGTTTGAAGTAGTAAGGTTTCGTTGTAAGTGGAACCATATTACTTGAGGATTATAGATATGAGCGAGATTCGATGATGTGAGCTATGATGGAAATACCTTGGGACGTTAATGATGATGTTTGACTTGAGGTTGTACTTTTTTAATTATGAACTCGTGGGCTATATGATGTTGATAATGATGTTTTGTTCGGTGTTCTACCTTGTGGCCGTAGGAGTTGAAAAGAGATTAGTATGGAAAATTCCTTATTGGTTCTTCGGTTTTTGAAACATTTGGGAATGTGTCAAATTATGGAGTTGAGAGAATGTTACTATGCTTGAGTTCAAATTTCCACATTGGGAATCCGTGTTATATGAAAGGGTGGATGAATGGGGTTGTAGTCGATTTATCAAATCTAGGTGTACCTTACTTTGATGATTGTGGTACGATGGTCCCTTGTAAGAGACCTTTGTTATTGAGATGATTTGCTTTGCTATCGCCTTAAGTTTGAAAGGAGAAATTTTGTGGATTAAACCTTAAACCATTGCTCGTGCCATCATTCTTTTTCATTTCCATTCTTGAATGTTTTTGTCAAGATTGATCTTTAAGAAATTACAAGCTCGTACTTTCTTTCTTACTTCGATATCTTCATAACTCTACTTTCTGCTTTGTCCCTTCCTTGACCTCGTAATTTTCAGCGCTCCTCTCTTGTAATCTCGTGCTTGAATTATTCTCATGTTCTCCTTGAGATTCCTTATCGTTTCCTAGCTCGTTGCTCCTTCATCTTTTCTCTAGTGGATTGGATACTCCGTTTCTAAAGCTTAGAGAATAAGTGTAATGAATTTTGGGATTCTTTAGCTAGAATATGTGTCTTTGGATTTAGCAAATTTCATGTTGCTTTTGATCATGGAAAATAGGACTTAAACTCTAGGATGAATCCTAATAGTGATAATGTATCCTCTCTTAGTGGTTTTAGATTTGGAGCTTGGTATTCTAGTATTATTTTGAGAATTTAGTTGATCATGATAATAGTTCGTTGTTGTTGGGTATTATAACGGTTGCTTGGTATATCATTTGGGAATTGGATGTCTCTAATTGGTGGATTCTAAAAGAGACCTTGCTTTAGGGAAATTGACCCGGTACCCAAAGTTTGAGGAGTTTTGTCGTAAATGAAAATCGATTCATATTGAGTTTTAGATGAACGATATGATTTGAATGGTTGTCTGATTTCCAAGTGATTGATCATTTGTGGTTTGAAGTTAGTAATTCTCTTTTATTCTTAAGGAATCATAGTTGAAATTGAGAAATGTTCGTTGCAAGCTTTGGATAATGAATGCTCGGTGGTTATGGATTATAGAGTTAGAATGGTGAACCCATTTATCTTGAGGATTAGTAACCTCCATAGTTTGCTAATGTGACTATTTATATTTGAGGCTTCGAGCGTAGTAACGATCGAATTAAGGATGTTATGGCGTATTAAAGAATCCTTATATCCGATAATGGATTGTGGATTTTCCCTTGTCGTGAGACTTTGGATGAGGCTAGTTGAATCTTAGATAATTGTGTTTGATGCTTTGATTGTGTTTTGACTTTCGGGGATGAGAAAGTTCATTACAAATCTAGGATAATGAGTTTGAAGTATTTTGAATCAAGGAAATTTCCTGGTAAGTCTCTTTACCTTGTGGATTGTTAGTTGTGGAGTCTACCGTGCCGATGGACCTTAGTAGATTCTATTGGATTCGAATAATTGGGATTTGTTACTCGAAGTTTCGTGATTATGGAATATTTTTGTAGGGAATCTGATGATTTAAATTGATGAGTTGCAAAATGGATAAATTGTATTCTCTTGATGATTTGGTTTATTACTAGAGTAAGTGATGTCGAATTTTTGTAGAACTTCCTGCCGACTTCATCATGATTCTTCATATCCCTAAGAGTTTGATTTGTTTCGTTTTTGCGTGTTTTGTATATATTTTGTTATCGTGATTTGTGAACTTTATGTTCGAGTCGCTCTATGTATGTGTAATGTCGTGTTATTTTGATTTTATCTTTGAGAAAACTTTCGAATTTACATATTGTGTTTCTAAATTAACTTTTCAAAGAAGTCCAAGGATATATTTTGTACCTTGTTTTTGGAGAAAATAGATTTATGTTGCTTTTATATTTGGATTTTGTGTTTGGTTGGATGTTTGGACTTGTTATTGGAGACGTCTGGTGACTAGTCTTGCACTTACTAACACATATTTTAATTTCACTATTTCGACAATGATTTGTTTGGATAATTAGAGTTCTCGTTCGCGACGAGCATTCTTGAGATCCGTAAGTAAAGTTTCACACCTATGAAAATTCTTCTTTAAACCGTTTTCTAGATGAACTTCGTTTCATAAATATTTTTCCCTTATAAAAGTTTTCGGATTAATTTTGTAAACTGATTCTTATCTTTGATACTTTTGTTTTCTACTCTCAAGTTTCGAGGACGAAACTTTTTAAAAAGGAGGGGTGATTGTAACACCCGGAAATGTACCCTATTTTTCTACTAGAAATATTTTACGAAATCTTTTCAGTAATTTTAAGCTTTAATTTATAATTTTAAGTTTCGAGTCGAATTTAGAATTTCCGAGTTCGTATTTGGAATTTCTGCGAGATTCCATGAAAAAGCCGTCTTAAGGCGAGTTTGACTTTTTGGTTGACTTTTCCTTACTTATACTCTAATTTCCTTAACCTAATTCTTCATTTAACACAAATCAAGCACACAACCCCCTTTCTTCTCCCTTAAGAAATCTCATCTTTTCCCTCTTTGATTTCGATCTTTGAATCACCGTATCTCCTTCGTTCTTTGACGGAATTCACGTAAGTTCGTCTTATTCTTCCCCTCTTAGCTTCCTCTATCCGTATTGGTAATAAAATTACCGTCTTTCTCGCTTTTTAAATTATCCGTCTTTCTCAAGATGAATTTTATTCATCTTTTTATTACCTATTTGTAGGTGGAGACTACTAGGAAGGTTTAGTAATCGATTAAAGACGCGTAAAGGTAACGGTGAAGGGTTACTCGGTATCATTTACGTGTTTTGCATGCTTTATATGTTAGAAATCGTATTTGGAATATGATTAGAAGCTTAGGAATCATGTTATGATTTATGATTGTTGTTATTTGATGATTGTTGATGATGAATATTGATTATTGGTAATTATTAGAAGTGAATTAGGAGAATTGAAAATGATAGGAATGGTGTTGGTTGTTCTCGGGTAGAATGGGGTTCTTGGCCGAAGGACCGGCAGCCGGTCTAGTGCCCGGCTGGGAATTTCCTGCACCGACCCTTTTTCGTAGAATGATCATAACTCCTTCGTTACTTGCTTGATTTGGGCTTGTGACCACTCGTTGGAACCGTAAGAGGATAAGCTATCACCTCGACTTGGAATTTCTGCATTCCCATATCTAGAACTCTAGTTATGACAATTTTAAGTAGACCCTTGTTTTGATAGTTTCCAAACTTGTGATTTTTGTGTTTGTTAGTGTTGTGCTCTGAGCCGGGGTACCGGCCGCCTCCCTCCAACCCGGCCTGGAATACATCAGTAGGTGAAGTTGGATTTTTGGTGTTGTGCTCTGTGCCGGCCCACCGGCCGCCGGTCTACTGACCGGCCTAGACTACATTTCTCTGTTTTTGTGATTTTTGGATTTTTGCCCTGTGTTCTGAGCCGGCCTACCGGCCGCCGGTCTGTTGCCCGGCCTGGAACACGGCTGTATGCATTTCCTTTATTTTTTTAAAAACTCGTAATTTATAATAGTTCGCATGACTGTTTATCATAAAATGGTACGTAGTCTTATAATATTCATGTATTTGGATATATGATATATTATTAGCTTGTATCAATGTTCTGACTGTTTTCGATATGTTCCCCACTGGAGTCGGTTTTTTTACAATGAGTCGGTTGAGCCACTATTTGGTAGTGTGCTTTGTACTCTCATTCCCTTGGCTACCTCCACGTTCGTAAGGCTGGAATGTCGGAACGAGGAGGTATCCTACTGCTGAATTGCATGTGTAGTGGGCATACGACGACGTTGTTGGGAGTTGAACGCATTGCGTTGATCGACCCGGCCGTCAAATGTTGTGTACTTGCGAGGTGGTGTTATTTGGATGTAGCGTACCGCTTGTTATGAGGCTTGAGCTCTTTTCCGCCTCTTTCGTGAATGTCGAACGAATTTGGGGTACTCGGCGTCTATGATTGACCGAGTCTTGGATGCGAAACGTTTATCGCATGTCGAATCGGAACACGTTATTCCGAGAGTCTGGCCAGGTTTAGACTAGGACTGTATTATTATCGTCGTCCTACCGGAGGGAAATTAGGTGAACATATACGAAATTGTGGATCCGTGGTATGCTGTTACAGGGAAATGCTTAGCAGTGATGCCTTGTTTTATCATACTGCCATGTACACGATGCCTAGTGCGGTTCATTTTACCGTGAGAAAGGTCGTCTTGTGGCGTTGGTCTTTTGAATGTGGATTTCATGATGTATTATGGTGCATTGCTTGACACCGTCAAGGTCTTGGTTCGTGAATGGATGGTAATATGTTGGATATTATGTGATCATCGCATGACTTGACTGGTTTGTCTGTCGAGTCTCAATCTTATAAATCTTATACCGCTAACGGTGAGATGCAAGCCCTAGTGAGCGTATTCGATTGCCTAAGAGTGTCTTCCCCGAGTCTTTGAATAACATGATGGTTCCGGATTTGATTTCTACATGATCTTATCATTATCTATAGAATTGCCTATCTATTCTTATCGTATCTCACATGTATATCTATATATGCATGCTTTACTTTTGTATTTCCTTATATGTACGTTAAAGGTGATATGGCTGGGAGAACCCGGAGTTACTCCCCACTGACTGTGGCGGTCATGTTTTTCATGAATGAACAGGTGGCTTGCTTGGATGCCTTTTTGGATATGATGTTTTGGGGTTCGGGTGTGAGCTAGCGGGCGTTGTCCCTGGAAGATTAACCTCTAGACGATTTTAGCTTATTTGCTAAACACTTGTTCTTTGTTAACATTTTGAGAGACTCCGTCTCTTTGTTATTTTTCCGCACTTAGTTGTAATATTTTGACACTCCTCGCTTTATTTAACTTGCATGTATAAATGTTTTTAAAAACTACCTATTTCCGCAATATAATTCACATGCTTGTTTGTTTATTATTTCCGCATTCGCGAGGGTTGTCACACTTGAGGTCACACCGAAAGGACGATTCCCTAATCAAGAATATTAATTAATTGTATAACGATACAGATTGATTAATCCCTTAAACAGAACGAGTTTACAAGTGAGAAATATATCTTATTGTAATATGATTAAATAAGATTCAATAATATAATTGTTATATTAGAATGCTTAATGTTTATGAAACATTTGAGATAAGCATGATTGGTTGATCATAATTACAATTAGTTGTAGATCATATCAACCAAATATGAAATGACCCATTATATATATATATGTGATTATAAATTATTACTTAAAAATGTTAAGTTTAATTTATTTGACATATTGTATTTAATTAGTTAAATACATAATTATATTTTGAGATAACATGTGACATGTCACATGTCACATGTGTGACAAATGACAAAATCACATTTTATAAAATGGAGTCCATTTTAAGTGGTATAACCGGCTTTGTGGGGTGGTTGGGTAGGTTTAGGCTTTAAAAATTATTCTAATGATGATTAAACATAATCATTACTAGCCTAAACACCTATAGTCACCCTACCATCTTGTTTAGACAAAAATTAATGAGCATGCTTGTTGTTACCCATGCTTGGCCGGTCATTGATGCACAATAAGAGGATGTTTTCCTCTTATGAATTCACTTGAACATCTCATAATATTCACTTAACATCTCACTAGAAAATACAACAAAATACTTAGAAACTTTAGAAGTTTCATAGAACTTTTGTTGGAGTATATACACCACATTACTAAAGTAGTAAGTGGAGTGTTGTATACTTGTTATTAAGGGGATCTTGTTTATTGTTCTAGTAAAACAATAATCAAGAGATTAAGGATAGTCTAGGTGCATCACCAAGGAGAGTTCCTATACTTGGAACTAGGAAGTTCATCCGTACACTCTTAAGCTCAAGAACAAGTACAAGAAGGTGTCTTGTATTTGTGCCCAATACCCGAAATATAATCAATGTGAGGAACATTTTTCTTTCTCTATTTCGGTTTATATTATTTGCATGTAACTAGATCTTGTAACTAATTAAAGAGTTCATTACTTTTACTTAATAAATGTCTTAAGTGTAGGTATATGAACCTAACAATTGGTATCAGAGCATAGGATGTTGCATGCAATCGGTTTTATGAAGTTTTTACGAGTTATGGTAACAAAATAAAACTAGAAAATTTGTGATTTATATGATAAAGTCACGAAATTTTGAGCATGAAATACCTTCTGGTCCTAAAATGTTCTTAGGTCATTTTGAAGATTTATGGAAGATTATTGCTTTATTTAATGATTTTTAGTTAAATAAATCCATTTTAATGAGTAAAATGAACATTTTATGACTAAAAATATTTAAATTTCGAATATGACCATGAAATTTTAATATGATATTACATGCATATTTTACCTACTATATGTAAAATTTGAGATAAATATGATTTAGTTTGCATGATTTATGATTTTTAATGGTTAAAAAGGCATAAATAGTGATTATTTTGGCATAAATAGCTAAAATAAGTTTTTGGCTTGCAAAAAATTATCATATGATGCATAAATATTGTACATATCAGATGTATAATTTGAAAATTAATTAGATTAATTTTCGTGTGGTTTTAGTATTTTATTTGATAAAATCGATTAATGGCAACTATATTTTTCTCTAAAATGATTCGAAAATTTTCGACCAAAAATTTGAAATGATGATATTACTGGAAATGTTCCAGAATATTTAAAATTTTATTTTTCAAATTTATAAATTATTGTAATTTAATTTGGAATTATTACATAAAAGTTATGTTAAAAGGGTCAAAACCGAGCAATAATGCAAAAGTGAGTTGAATTATTGTCAAATAATTAGTGGAGACTAATTTTTGAGTCCTAAAACAGTTAGGGTAATTAACTTGGACTTAAATTTGATTTAAGTGTTAATTTGTGATTTTAATTGGTTATTATCACGCATTTCCATAAAACCGGGTTTATATACGATATAAGGTTATTAGGGCGATTTGGAACATTTATATTGCATGAGTTTATATAAAATTATGCTGCATTTTGAATGAATGAATGTCATTTGGATTTATGTAATTTTGGAATTATGTAATTTATCTTAGTATGGCCTTAGTTTTTAATCGATATTACCCGAAATGTATGGGAATATTGATTCGGTTGTAATTTAATGTGATCTCGTATCACTATTATTGTATTATTTCATTTTATTTTTCAATTGTATAATAGAATAGCCTTGTAATTTTATTATATCATTTGTAATCCCGGAGTTTCCTAAAGACGGCGCCGCCATTTGGAAAGGCGTTCCAAAAGGAGACGATGTCCTTGGGAGGCGTGCACATGAAGTTCAAGGGGCCAAGGAGTTGGTTTCCGAATTTGTAATAGTTAATTTGATTTTCTGTTATTTTAGGAAGGCCATACTAGGAATTTATTTTATGTTTGCATTTTATTTATATGTTACATGCATGCCAAATCGCCACGTAAACAACACATGCATTTTATCGAGTCAATCGACCGCGTCAATTATAATTATCAATAGTTCACCTATTTAGTTCACTTAAAAGGAGATAGATAATATAAATTGACTTGACCTCTATTGTGATAATTGAGACTTAGCCTTAACAAATAGTAGAACCCATGAATCCCAATTTCGTAAGGAAGTAGGTTCGGCTCACCGAAGTGCTAAACTTATTACGTTGGGTAAGTGGGGCAATAAATCGTTATTACATCGAAATTTGGTTGAACTCAACGGAAAGACTAGGGTCCGTGGCCCATGTGTTCCGGGCTAAAGATGACAATAAAGTATTTCATCGACCAAGAATTCTAATTGTAGAATCGGTTAAAGAGTTAACCAATCAAATAATATTGATAAAGGTCGTGGAGTCCGTGGCTCACATAAACCCGAGTTAATATAGGATTTGGGTCTTGGAATCATTTATATAATTGGATAGAGGTCATTATATAAATGCTAAACTTGTTTAAAATGTTCTCAAGTATAAAACGATAAATGTTGATGTTTCTTTCAGTTTCTATTTTGTAGTCCAACTCATTTTTAATTCGCAATGTCGGAAAACAACAATAACAAGGCTCGACCTCCACCACTCACCACCGTATCTTGGCTAAGGTCCTTCATGGATCGTTGTAAACTTGATAAGAATGGTTCAAACTTCACGGATTGGAATGGGCAACTACGCCTAGCCGCCGAAGGTGACGGTAAGCTAAGTTACCTAACCGACGCGGCCCCTCTCACTCCAAATGCGAGGTCATCGAACGCCACTAGGGTGGCCTATGAGGCCTACCACAAGGAGTCGGCGGCGATCAAGAATGTCTTGATCTTTTTGATGGATAGCGAGCTTCAACGAGATGCCATAAAGATGGCAACCGCATACGAAATCTATTCTAAGATCGTGACCATGTTTTCACGAGCTCCAAGAATTTTGCAATACGAAGCCGCGTCCCAATTTTTCGACCTCAATATGAAGGAGGGTCATAATGTTAGCCCTCACGTGCTCAAAATGATTGAGTACGTGGAGGTGCTTAAAGAGCAAGGAATAGAGATTCCCGAGCCTCTCATCATTGACCGCATACTTCACTCCTTAAGTAAGATCAAAGGGTTTGTCAACTTTAGGGTGAACTTCAACATGCAAAATGCCACCGTCACGGTTCCTGAGTTGCACAAGATGCTTGTGCAAGCCGAACGTGACATGGGCTTTCAAGCTAGCTCTAGAAAGGATGTTTTGAACATCAATGTCAAGAGCAAGACGAAGTTCAAGAAACGTGGAGGCAAAGGGAACAAGGGGAACAAGCCCATTCACTCCTATCAAGGGAAAGGGAAAGCTATTATGAATAGCTCTTCCAAAGGCAAGAAGGGAGCCGTGTCCGAAGACAAGTGTCATTATTATAATGGCACGGGCCATTGGAAGCGTAATTGCTCCAAGTACTTGGGAGACATCAAAGCTGGACGGGTTCTTCCAGTTGGGAATGGTTCTTACCAAAGTTTTTGTTATTGATACTTATCTCAACTTTGGTATTTTGGTACGAGTTGTGATTCTCACCACCCTTTTTGATCACATTTAGGGCATGAGAAGAAGGACAAGGCAAAGCAAGCCTAGGAGGATCTACGAGGAAGCTAGGGTAGCCACCACGTAGAGGAGACCTATGTTGGGCTTGGCGATATTTTGCTATTTGTCTTCTATTTTATTATTGCATTTTTAATTGGTTTGTTGAACTATTTCATTTCCATGTTTTGACATGGAAAGTATTTTGAATTCCTTTAAACAATTGTTGTATTTTGATAGTGACTTGGTTTTCAACCCAAGTCATTATATCTATGGAATTTGTTTTAATGTTCTTAAACCTTTTCTTCATGCAATGTTAGTATCATGAAACATAAATTAAAACGACTAAATTGATCTTAAAAGGAATATAATGATTTGATCATTATGAATAACCAAAGTCAAGAATGGGATTCTCACTTTGGCATTGTGACAAGACGTCAAAACTTATATGGGATAAGAAAGGTCAATTGCATAAGTCAAAGTGAGTTGACGAACTCACACTTGGAGATTTACAATCCATATAAAACCCAAGATAGGATCTTTAATACGCCAATTAGACTCCATACTATCTATGGAAGGATTAAGAATCCTAAATTTGTTCAAGACATGGATAAGATTCCAAGTATTTTGCTCAAATAGAGTGAGTCTATAGAGAAGCTAGAATACTAAAGTCTAAACAAATAAGTCTACTATAGATCGCTCGAAGTTAATAAGAGTTAATAAGAGCATTATACCCCACTTATACCTGAAAGACAAGCTGTTTGTGACTAAGGAATAGAGCTCATGAAGCTTTCCTTACACGAATTTTCTCATTTACACCTAAAAAAAACAAAACTGTTTGTGGCTCATGGTGCTATCCTTCATGTAAATAGGCGTATTTACTAAAGGATAGAGTGGGAGAAAATATGCCACAAACAAAGGCAAGAGAAAAAGACAAGAGAAAATGTTCTTAAGTCATCCAAGGTCGAAAGCTTATAAGTGAAAATATCTACTTTTTGAAAGTGATAAGACTATGATCTATGAGTTGGCGGTTATCATTCTAAATTTAAAATATTTACATAAAAGCCATGTTGTATAAGATGGATTATATATAAATAAAATCACTTGGATAGGTTTGGACCTCCCAAAGGTGAATAAAGCTTTATTGTAAGGTATTATATATAAGTTAAAATATAACCATCTTTGAAATCCAAGAAAATTGTATCTACACCACGTACATGTATGACAAATGACAAAGAGTTGTTAATAGTTAACTTTCTAAATTGGCATTTAGAAGTAGACAAGTTGTCATACAAAACTTAGGATATCAATGTGTGATCCTAAGAGAACACTCATGGCATAACAAGAGAGAATGGTTTCCTCGAATTGTCGAAGAGCCATGTTTATGCGTGCAGTTAAGTGGGAGCTAGATCTATAATGTATGGACATGAGGATTAGTGGGAGTGAAAATCATCATGTATGGACATGAAGATTAGTGGGAGCAAAATATCTTCCATGTCTTGTATGTGTGAGACATATTAATCATTAGGAGTGATGTATTAAACATTGCCTTCCGTGGAGGAGTGTTTAGGAAATCATTTCTAGATGAAGGACTTGGAAATAGCATATTGTATCTAAGGCAAGAATATCTCCCATGTCTCGTATGTAGGAGACATATTGGTCATTGGGAATGATGTACTGACATTGCCTTCCGTGGAGGAGTGTTTGGGAAATCATTTTTAGATGAAAGACTTGGAGAATGTATCCAAAATCTATGGTGATAGATGAGAGAGGATAGACATGATTTCTAATGTTTCCGCCATTAGGCTAATCATGTATGCCAAGATATGCAAATACCTTAATAAGTTGTATGCTTGGAGCATGACAAGTTGATAACAAGTAATCCACATGAGAGTCATTGGATAGCCTTCAAGAATGACCATAAGAATCTCGAGGAGAACTTTGGGTTTATTCTTGCGTTTGGTAATAATAACTTAGTTGCGTGTTAAGTGTCACACGAACCCAAGTTTCCAAACCTTTAAAGGATCTGACAAAATCCAAGGCTAAATTTTGTTATATTAAAAGCGAATAAGTAAAAGGGATGATTGAAGGGTCAATCATTATAAATTCTACAAATAGAATCTTAGTAAATAAAGATGAGGATGAGGTGGATTATAAGGATCTAATGAGTAGACCCTTCCACCAAGATACCCATCACGTAGTTATAATGATAACAAGTGGGAGCATCTTTCAAGATTAAAGAGCCCAACACTAGATAGAGATCTAGTGAGGTACTTAGATAAACTTCATGTTATTAGGAATAACGATGATTGGAAAGAAAATAAGCAATTTATAAAGTTGGAACAAATGGATACATGATATATCCACCATCCAAGCTTTTATTGCATTTAAACAAGATGATCATGAAGTGTCATGAAGTGTCATGGAACTTGTATACTTTATATTATATGATATGAAGCAATAACATTGTGTTGATTGTTCATATGTGATAATCACATTTATCGTTTGAGTTTGTGAAAGTCATTATTGTGCTTTGTAATAATCCAAATAGGTTGTAATGACAACTTTGAACCCTATTAAAGTGAACTGGATTAACATAGCATTGGCCCCTAGTTGCTTACATGAGGTGACGTCTCGAAGTGACTAGAGTGTGATGCGATTGATGGCAAGTTCAAGTGCCATAGAGTCATATGAGATGACTAGTCGATCACATAGGCAGACTGTATGGGACACTCTGTCGGGCAGTGACCGCTTATAGAGTTCTGGCAATTCATAAAGCCTGGTCGTGGCGAGAGCTACTATAATATTCTTTTTTGAGGCAATTCTTTAGACTAGAGACTATTCGCCCAAGTCGGCATAGTTTCTGATTGACTTTGATTTATGCCCCAAGCCATTCTGTAAAAAGGGGTGAATGGTCAATTATTGGGTCATGAAGAACTGTGAGTGTACGAAGGGAGTAGTGCAATAGGAATTGTCCAAACCCTTGTCAGGGTTTACATATATCTCAAGGCCACTCGAGGAGTAGTAAGCTGGAAATGCGTGGCCACGCTCGGAAGGTATCTACGGTAGATAATTCCGGTCAGACATATACTCTCCAGATCGAGGAAACCACTCTAGATATGCTCACGTGGAAGTACGACCTGCAAGACACCGTGCATTGAGTGGGAGATTAAAATAGGACAAGAGAATTGGTGACGCACACTTGTTGCGAACAAGTGGGAGAATGTTGGAGTGAGTGTCCTCAACAATAGTACGATCACTTAATTAAACCTTATTAACGAGAATACAAAGGGATGATTAACATTATAGTCAACTGATCCACATTAATCGATAATGATTGGATTACTAGAGTTTGACATTACTGTCGTATGACGGTGGTGATCAGTTGATCCCTTTAGGTCACACCGAAAGGACGATTCCCTAATCAAGAATATTAATTAATTAAGTGTGGGAGATTAATTTTCTAGTAAGCCAATTAATTAATATCCTTATACAATTAATATCCTTATACAATTAATTAATATTCTTGATTAGGGAATCGTCCTTTCGGTGTGAACTCAAGGGATCAACTGATCACCACCGTCATACGACAGTAATGTCAAACTCTAGTAAGCCAATCATTACCGATTAATGTGGCTCAGTTGACTATAATGTTAATCATCCATTTGTATTCTCGTTAATGAGATTTAATTAAGTGATCACACTTTTGTTGAGGACATTTACTCCAACAATCTCCCACTTGTTCGCAACAAGTGTGCGTCACCAATTCTCTTGTCCTATTTTAATCTCCCACTCAATGCAAGGTGTCTTGCAGGTCGTACTTGCACATGATCATATCTAGAGTGGTTTCCTCGATCTGGAGAGTAACTGTCAGACCGGAATTATCTACCGTAGATACCTTCCGAGCGTGGCCACGCATTTCCAGCTTATTACTCCTCGAGTGGCCTTGAGATATTGGATAACCCTGACAAGGGGTTGGACAATTCCTATCGCACTATTCCCTTTGTTCACTCATAGTCCTTCATGACCCAATGATTGCCCATTCACCCCTTTTTACAGAATGGCTTGGGGCAAAAATCAAAGTCAATCAGAGACTATGCCGACTTGGGCGAATAGTCTTTAGTCTAAAGAATTGACTCAAAAAGAATACTATAGTAGCTCTTGCCACGACCAGGCTTTATGAATTGCCAGAACTCTATAAGCGGTCACTGCCCGACAGAGTGTCCCATACAGTCTGCATATGTGATCGACTAGTCATCTCATATGACTCTATGGCACTTGAACTTTCCATCAATCGCATCACACTCTAGTCACTTCGAGACGTCACCTCATGTAAGCAACTAGGGGCCAATGCTTTGTTAATCCAGTTCACTTTAATAGGGTTCAAAGTTGTCATTACAACCTATTTGGATTATTACAAAGCAAAATAATGAGTTTCAGAAACTCAACCGATAAATGTGATTATCACATATGACCAATCAACACAATGTTATTGCTTCATGTCATATAATCTAAAGTATACAAGTTCCATGACACTTCATGGTCCTCTTGTCTAAATGCAATAAAAGCTTGGATGGTGGTTATACTATATATCCATTTGTTCCAACTTTATGAATTGCTCCTTTTCTTTCCACTCATCGTTATTCCTAATAACGTGAAGTTTTCAAAGTACATCACTAGATCTTTATCTAATCTTGGGCTCTTTGATCTTAAAAGATGCTCCCACTTGTTATCATTATAACCACATGATGGGTGTAACACCCGCAAATGTACCCTATTTTTATAGTAAAAATAATTTAAGGATACTTTTCAGCGAAATATAGTTTTAGTTTAGAATTAAATTTTCCGTGTCTAATTTAGAATTTCCGAGTTCGTTTTCGGACTTTACGCGAGATTTCGAGTAAGTTACGTCTTAAGACGTTATGGGCTTTTTCCATGACTTTTTCCACTTACTCCCTCTTATACTCCCTTAACCCTAAACTCCCTCACACTCAACATCTTTTTCTTCCTCACCAAGTAACCACTAAAACCCTAACCTCCATACTTGCTCAAACTCCTTATCGACTCTACACCTTCGTTTCTCGCTCAAATTCACTAAAGTTCGTCTTATTCTTTTCCTCTCATCGTCCTCTATCTTTATTGGTAATAAAATTACCGTCTTTCTCGCTTTTCAATTTATCCGTCTTTCTCAAAGGTGAATTATATTCATTTTTTATTATCTAATTGTAGGTGGTGACCTCCAAGACCTCGACAAGGACTACTATATGATAGAAGAGGACCTCGACGAGGATTGAAGACGCAAAAAGGTAACGGTAAAGGGTTACTCGATATCATTACGTGTTTTTAATGTGTTTTCTATGTTAGTAATCGTATTTAGAATAGGATTAGTAATCATAGGAATTGTGTTGTTGATGATAGTTGTTGTTAGTTGATAATTGATATTGAGAATTGATGATTTGTAATGTTAGATGATGTTTGTTGTATGATAAGCCTTAGTGAAATTTGAGATTTTCGTGCATAAAACACCCCAGCCGGCCGACTGGCAGCCGGTCAGCTGACCGGCTGGGGAGTGGCTAGAAGTTAATTGTGTTACGTAAAAGTTTTGGTATTACTTTGGTCTCAGCCGGCCGACCTGCAGCCGGTCTACCGACCGGCTGAGACACATATCATTTTGACTTCATTTTCTCGTATTAACTTTGGTCCCAGCCGGGTAGCCGGCAGCCGGTCCCTTTGACCGGCTGGGACACACTTCTTATTCACTTGTTTTTTAGGTATGACATTAGTGCCAGCCGGGTAGCCGGCAGCCGGTCACCTTGACCGGCTGGCACACGCTGCCAAATCATTGGCAATTCTTACTTATGTTTTCATTTATAATATTTCCGATGGTTCGTTTATCGTATATATTTACGTATTGACTTTAAATATTAATGTTTCGAATATATGATATTCCATTCGCTTGTATCACATGTTTTGTGACGGTTTTTCATATATCCCACTTTGAGTCGGTTTTACACATGTTACGGTTTGAGCACTATTTGTTATGTGCTTCGTACTCTCATTCCCCTGGCTACCTCCACGTTCGTAAGGCTGGAATGTCGGAACGAGGAGTGTATCCTTACTGCTTAATTGCATGTGTTAGTGGGCATATGACGACTTTGTTGAAAGGCGAACGCTTTGTGTTGATCGACCCGGCCGTCAAATGTTGTATACTTGCGAGGTGGTGTCATTGCATGTAGCGTACCGCCTGTTATGATGCTTGTGCTCTTTTCGCCTCTTTCGTGAAGGTTGACCGAATTTGGGGTACTCGGCGTCTATGATTGACCGAGTCTTGGATGCGAAATGTTTATCGCATGTCGAATCGGAAAATGTTATTCGGAGAGTCTGGCTAGGTTTAGACTAGGATCGGATATTTATATCATCGTCCTACCGGGAGGAAATTAGTCTACATATACGAAATGTATTGAATTGTGTATGCGTTCAGGGAAATGTTTATCCCGTGGATTCGATTTTAATCATACTTGCCATGTACACGGTGCTAGTGCGTGTCATTTACCGTGAGAGATGTTGTCAACGTATATGTACGTTTGGATGGATGATTATATGATTTATTACTTGTGATCGTTGGATGACTTGGCATGGTTTGTTTGTCGAGTCTCAATCTTATCAAACTTATGCCGCTAACGGTGAGATGCAAGCTTTAGTGAGTGTATGGTTGCCTAAGAGTGTCATCCCCGAGTCTTTCTATAATATGATGGTAATGGTTTTGTACTTCATGTATCGACATCTTTATTCCTTATATATTGAATCGCTTATTTATCCTTCTCGTACCTCACATGTATATTTATATGCATGCTTCTACTTTCGTATTACCGTTTAAGTATGTTTATTGTGATATGGCTGGCAGAACCCGGAGTTACTCCCCACTGACTGTGGCATTCATGTTTTTCATGGATGAACAGGTTGCGTGCTTGGATGGCTTTTTGCTTGTGGTATTTTGGGTTCGGGTGTGAGCTAGCGGGCGTTGGCCTGGATGAATCACCTCTAGACGTTGTTTAGCTAGTTTGCTAATAACTTTGATATTTGATACATTTTGAGAGACTACGTCTCTTTGTAGTATATTACACTTTGGTTTGTAATTATTGACATTCCTCGTACTCTTCTAATTGCATGCAAAAAGGTTTTAAAAATACCGTATCTTCCGCTATATAAATCACATGCTTGTTATGTTTTATTTCCGCATTCGCGAGGGTTGTCACAGTTGGTATCAGAGCTTTAAACACTCCCGACGCACACACGTGAACCCTAAACTTAAACTACTTGACCTTGAAATAATAAATAAGAGATGGGTAGAAGTCAAGGATTTTACTTGGTAGTCTATTTGTTTATGCTAGGTGTTAGGATTAACTTGTTTTGTTTTTGTTTCTTATGAAGATGGTTAGACCTCGAGTAGTAGAGAACGTTATGCTAGAAGCTCTAACGCAAGTGTTGAAGAATCAGCAAGATGCGGCTTTTGCTCAAGCCAACCAAGTTTCCCCTCGTAGAGAAGAAAACCACCAAGGAGGCTACGCTTGGGTGACTAGTCAAATAGCCAGAAGTAAGATTATACCTTATGGTGGAGAGCCGGACCCTACCGAGCTATCAGAATGGTTCCGAGAAATGGAGAAGCAATTTGATTTATACCAAGTCCGTGAAGAGGACAAGGTGAGGATTGCCAATCATTTCCTTGTAAGGGAAGCCGATAATTGGTGGGCGATTACTAATGCCATCGCTACACTTGAAGACGATTTCAATTGGGCTTGTTTCAAAGCTCTAGTTGAAGGTCGATTTTATCCTAAGGAGCTCAAGCAACAAAGGCTCAAGGAATTTATTGACTTCAAGAAAGGTGACTTGTTGGCACAAGACTTCACCACGGAGTTCAACAAGCTTGCTCACTTCGCTCCGAGGCTCATCAAAGATGACGAGGACGGAGCTTTCTACTACCGCAACAAGCTGAGTGCTTTACTCCAAAGCAAGGTGTGGAGAAATACTACTTCCTTTGGGGAGTTGTATGATGATGCTCTATGGGCCGAAAACTCAATGAAGGCCATCAAGGATGAAGATATGATGAAGAATCCCTCTCCTTCCTTCGCTCCTAGGCCTAATTTCTATGGGAAGAGGCCGTTTACTCCGTCTTCCTCTAATTCTTATGCCAACAAGAGGAGATTCAATCCTCCTCCAAATGCAAGTGCAAGAGCTCCAGCTCTTTTCATTCCCCGAGCTACTTCTAATGTGGCTCATAGGCCATACGCTCAAGCTCAAGCTCAAGGCCGCTTTTGCAACCGTTGTAGACAACAACACCACCCCTGTGTAGCATGTTACAACCGACCTTATGTTTGCTTCTTTTGCCAAAAGAGTGGTCACCGCTATGATGATTGTCCCGATCGAAAGTTGCCCCCTCCAACTACCAAACCTAAGGGTTCTATCTTCGTTCTGAGCCGAGCCAAAGCCGATGCTCATCCGGAGATAATTACGGGTATGTTCTCAATCTTAGAGCAACCATGTCTTATTCTTTTTGATACCGGTGCTTCTATGTCCTTTGTGTCTTCGACTTATGCTAATAAATTAACAATCGAGCCTACTTCTAGTGAGGATACTTCCATATCCTTACCATCCGGAGAAATTATCTCTTGTTCTACTCTTTACCAAAATGTTCCAAACTCTATTGCGGGTACTCTCTTTCCCGCTAATCTCCTTAAGTTTCCTCTAGGAGAGTTCGATGTAATTCTAGGTATTGATTGGTTAGCATTGTACCATGCTAGGTTCGAGTGTAGAGATCAAAAGATCTATTTAAAGAGTCCTTTAGGAGTTAGAATAACCTATAAGGGATCTCATCCCCGAAAGGGTGTGTCTTTGATTTCCGCAATGAAATTGGTGAGTATGGTAAGAAAGGGTCAACAAGCATACTTGTGTATTGTGACTTCTACAACTACCTCCTTACCGAATATTGAAGATGTGCCTATAGTTCGTGAATTCGTTGATGTATTCCCCGAAGACTTGCCCGGGATTCCTCCCGAGCGTGATGTTGAGTTTTCCATTGATCTTGTATCTGGTTCCGGACCCATAGCCAAAGCTCCTTACCGTATGGCTCCAACCGAATTGAAAGAGTTAAGGAAGCAACTTGATGATATGATTGAGAAAGGTTTCATTCAACCAAGTGCCTCGCCTTGGGGTGCTCCCGTTCTCTTTGTGAAGAAGAAAGATGGTTCCATGAGGCTTTGTATTGATTACCGTGAGTTGAACCGGATTACAATCAAGAATAGGTATCTTTTACCGAGAATTGAAGATTTGTTTGATCAACTAAAGGGTGCTTCTACTTTTTTCAAGATCGATTTGAGATCCGGTTATCACCAAATTCCCGTTCGTGATTACGATATTCCGAAGACCGCTTTCAGTACAAGGTATGGTCACTTTGAGTTCAAGGTGATGCCATTTGGATTGACAAATGCTCCCGCTATTTTTATGGATCAAATGAACCGCACTTTTAGTGAGTATCTTGATAAGTGTGTGGTGGTGTTCATTGACGACATCCTTATTTTCTCCAAGACTGAAGAAGAGCATGCTATTCATTTAAGGACTATTTTGGGTGTTCTTCGTCGTCAAAAGTGGTTTGCCAAATTCTCCAAGTGTGAACTTTGGTTACCTAAAGTGTCCTTTCTGAGGCATGTAATTTCTAAAGAAGGTGTAATGGTGGATCCTTCTAAGATTGAAGCTGTGATTGATTGGAAGAGTCCGACCGATGTTAGAGAAGTCCGAAGTTTTCTTGGTTTAGCTGGTTATTACCGTAGATTTGTCAAGGATTTCTCAAAGCTTGCTAGACCAATGACCCAATTGTTAAAGAAAGAAACCAAGTTCCTATGGAATGAAGCTTGTGAAGCCGCATTTCAAGAGTTAAATAAAAGGTTGACTTCCGCTCCGGTGTTGACTTTACCTGAAGATGGAGTAGACTTTGATGTCTATTGTGATGCTTCCAAGATGGGTTTGGGTCGTGTACTTATGCAAAGTAGGAAGGTGGTGGCTTATGCTTCGAGACAGTTGAGAGTTCATGAAGTGAACTATCCTACTCATGATTTGGAATTGGCTGCCGCTGTTCATGCTTTGAAAGTGTGGCGACATTACCTTATTGGTGTTCATTGTCGTATATTCACCGATCACAAAAGTTTGAAGTACATATTTACTCAAAAGAAGTTGAATATGAGACAAAGAAGATGGTTGGAATTGGTGAATGATTATGATTTTGAGTTGTTATACCATGAAGGGAAGGCAAATGTTGTTGCCGATGCTCTTAGTAGAAAATCTTCTCATGCATTGAATGCTATACGAGTATTACCCGATGATCTTTGTATTGAGTTCTGGAAGTTGAAGTTAGAATTCGTGGAACGTGGATTTGATTATGTTGGTGCTATGACTACCGAACCTGTTTTCCTCCGTGAGATCTGCGAAAACCAAGTTGATGATCCTACCTACAAGTCTATTCAAGCCAAAATTCTTGAAGGAAAAGCTAAAGACTTCAAGTTTGATGACAAAGGTGTTCTTCGATTCCATGGCCGTTTGTTCGTTCCTAATGCTCTTGACTTGAGAAAGCGAGTTCTTGATGAAGCTCACCTTTCCCCTTATTCTATTCACCCCGGAGGTGATAAGATGTATAAAGACTTGAAGCTACAATTTTGGTGGCCGAATTTGAAAGGCGATGTTGTGTCTTATGTTGGAAGATGTCTTACTTGCCAACAAGTGAAAATCGAACACAAGAGGCCCGGTGGATTACTACAACCTTTGGATATTCCACTATGGAAGTGGGAATCTATTTCTATGGATTTTGTTATGGCTTTGCCAGAGACCGTTGGAAGTAAAGATGTCGTTTGGGTTATCGTTGATCGTTTGACAAAGTGTGCTAGATTCATTCCGATCAAAGAGACTTGGAGTTTAGATCGACTAGCGAAAGCCTATGTTGATGAGATTGTTAGATACCATGGTGTTCCCAAGGAGATCATATCCGACCGAGATCCGAGGTTTTGTTCGAGAGTTTGGAAGGCCTTACAAGAAGCCATGGGTAGTAAATTGTTGATGAGTACCGCATTCCATGCCGCTACCGATGGTCAGACCGAGAGGACTATTCCGACTTTAGAAGACTTGGTTAGGGCTTGTGCACTCGACTTCCAATCTAGTTGGGAAAAAAGTCTACCGTTGGTGGAGTTTTCTTACAACAATAGTTATCATGCCTCGATCAAGATGGCTCCTTATGAAGCTCTCTATGGTGGAAAATGTCGAAGTCCTATATGTTGGAATCAATTGAGTGATGTTTGTGACTTAGATCCCGATGTTCTTGTTGAAACTATTGATCATGTGAAAGTCATTCGTGATAGAATGAAAGCCGCTCAAGATCGACAAAAGTCTTATGCCGATATCCGAAGAAGACCTTTAGAATTTGAAGTTGGAGATAAAGTTTTCTTGAAGGTATCTCCAATGAAAGGCGTTAAAAGGTTTGGTGTAAAGGGTAAATTGAGCCCGAAATACATTGGCCCCTTTGATATTGTGAAAAGGATTGGTGCCGTTGCTTACAAGTTGAACTTGCCCCCGAATTTGGCTAAAGTTCATGATGTATTCCATGTTTCTCAATTGAGGAAGTAAGTTAGTGATCCAAGCCATGTCTTTCAAGTGGAAATGCCCAAGCTTGAACCGAATTTGTCCTTTGAAGAGAAGCCGATCCGCATTCTAGATCACTAAGATAAGAAGTTGAGAAGTAAAGTGGTTCCTTTAGTGAAAATCTTGTGGAGATGTGCCAATGTTGAAGAAGAGACGTGGGAAACGGAAGCTTCTATGCGTATTAAATATCCAAGCCTATTCGATTAAGGTATCTTTCTTTCGCTCAAGTTTCGAGGGCGAAACTTTTTAAAAGGTGGGGTAATTGTAACACCCACAAATGTACCCTATTTTTATAGTAAAAATATTTTACGGATACTTTTCAGCGAAATTTAGTTTTAGTTTAGAATTCAATTTCCCGTGTCTAATTTAGAATTTCCGAGTTCGTTTTCGAACTTTACGCGAGATTTCGAGTAAGATATGTCTTAAGACGTTATGGGCTTTTTCCATGACTTTTTCCACTTACTCCCTCTTATACTCCCTTAACCCTAAACTCCCTCACACTCAACATCTTCTTCTTCCTCACCAAGTAACCACCAAAACCCTAACCTCCATACTTGCTCAAACTCCTTATCGACTCTACACCTTCGTTTCTCGCTCAAATTCACTAAAGTTCGTCTTATTCTTTCCCTCTCATCGTCCTCTATCTTTATTGCTAATAAAATTACCGTCTTTCTCGCTTTTCAATTTATCCGTCTTTCTCAAAGGTGAATTATATTGATCTTTTATTATCTAATTGTAGGTGGTGACCTCCAAGACCTCGACAAGGACTATTATATGATAGAAGAGGACCTCGACGAGGATTGAAGACGCAAAAAGGTAACGGTGAAGGGTTACTCAATATCATTACGTGTTTTTAATGTGTTTTCTATGTTAGTAATCGTATTTAGAATAGGATTAGTAATCATAGGAATTGTGTTGTTGATGATAGTTGTTGTTAGTTGATAATTGATATTGAGAATTGATGATTTATAATGTTAGATGATGTTTGTTGTATGATAAGCCTTAGTGAAATTTGAGATTTTCGTGCATAAAACACCCCAGCCGGCCGACCGGCAGCCGGTCAGCTGACCGGCTGGGGAGTGGCTGGAAGTTAATTGTGTTACGTAAAAGTTTTGGTATTACTCTGGTCTCAGCCGGCCGACCGGCAGCCGGTCAGCCGACCAGCTGAGACACATACCATTTTGACTTCATTTTCTCGTATTGACTTTGGTTCCAGCCGGGTAGCCGGCAACCGGTCCCTTTGACCGGCTGGGACACGCTGCTTATTAACTTGTTTTTCAGGTATGACATTGGTGCCAGCCGGGTAGCCGGCAGCCAGTCACCTTGACCGACTGGCACACGCTGCCAAATCATTGGCAATTCTTACTTATGTTTTCATTTATAATATTTCCGATGGTTCGTTTATCGTATAAATTTACGTATTGACTTTAAATATTAATGTTTCGAATATATGATATTCCATTTGCTTGTATCGCATGTTTTGTGACGGTTTTTCATATATCCCACTTTGAGTCGGTTTTACACATGTTATTGGTTTGAGCACTATTTGTTATGTGCTTTGTACTCTCATTCCCCTGGCTACCTCCACGTTCGTAAGGCTGGAATGTCGGAACAAGGAGTGTATCCTTACTGCTTAATTGCATGTGTTAGTGGGCATATGACGACGTTGTTGGGAGGCGAACGCTTTGCGTTGATCGACCCGGCCGTCAAATGTTGTATACTTGGGAGGTGGTGTCATTGCATGTAGCGTACCGCTTGTTATGATGCTTGTGCTCTTTTCCGCCTCTTTTGTGAAGGTTGACTGAATTTGGGGTACTCGGCGTCTATGATTGACCGAGTCTTAGATGCGAAATGTTTATCGCATGTTGAATCGGAAAATGTTATTCCGAGAGTCAGGCCAGGTTTAGACTAGGATCGGATATTTATATCGTCGTCCTACCGGGAGGAAATTAGTCTACATATACGAAATGTATTGAATCGTGTATGCGTTCAGGGAAATGTTTATCCCGTGGATTCGATTTTAATCATACTTGCTATGTACACGGTGCTAGTGCGTGTCATTTACCGTGAGAGATGTTGTCAACGTATTTGTACGTTTGGATGGATGATTATATGATTGATTACTTGTGATCGTTGGATGACTTGGCATGGTTTTTTTGTCGAGTCTCAATCTTATCAAACTTATGCCGCTAACGGTGATATGCAAGCCCTAGTGAGTGTATGGTTGCCTAAGAGTGTCATCCCCGAGTCTTTCTATAATATGATGGTTACAGTTTTGTACTTCATGTATGGACATCTTTATTCCTTATATATTGAATCGCTTATTTATCCTTCTCGTACCTCACATGTATATTTATATGTATGCTTCTACTTTCGTATTACCGTTTAAGTATGTTTATTGTGATATGGCTGGGAGAACCCGGAGTTACTCCCCACTGACTGTGGCGTTCATGTTTTTCATGGATGAACAGGTTGCTTGCTTGGATGGATTTTTGCTTGTGGTATTTTGGATTTGGGTGTGAGCTAGCGGGCGTTGGCCTAGATGAATCACCTCTAGACGTTGTTTAGCTAGTTTGCTAATAATTTTGATATTTGATACATTTTGAGAGACTACGTCTCTTTGTAGTATATTATACTTTGGTTTGTAATTATTGACATTCCTCGTACTCTTCTAATTGTATGCAAAAAGGTTTTAAAAATACCGTATCTGTTGGAGCCAGTGTCCTCCAGTAAGTGCAATAACATAAATAAATCTCTGTAGGTTCACAGGGTATACTTTGTATAATAATCAGTTGATTAACGTTTATTGATAACGGTTGGCTTGCTAGATAAGTTTGACGTTATCGTCATACTGATGGCGGTGATCAACTGGTCCCTAAAAGTCACACCTAAAGGATGTGATTGAGAGATGTGATTATTTGAGAAAATAATCATATTGATGCCTTATTAAATGACTAAAAGGTTAGTCGGGGTTTTTGACTAAAAGGTTAGTCAATGTGATGATGATATAATTATTTAATAATGATTAAATAAATTTAGCTGAGACGAATTAACTGTAATTCGTAAATTGAATATAAAATGTTATATTTAATTGTTGTATATAATGTAAGCTAATTAAATATAAAACGTTATAATTAATTGGAAAATTATAAATATACGGATATTTATAATTAATGATGTATTATAATGTCGGTCTTTGACTAATGACGATTATAATGTATTACATTATATTAAAAGCTAAAATGACCGGAAAAAGTGTCCAGATACACTCGGGTTTTTTTTCAGTCAATGGGTAGTTATTTGAGGAGACTAAATCTCCTCATTATAACCTAAGTGTGCCGTCAATTACAAGGGAAGGAGAAAAAAAATTGTTAACCTAATTTTGACTCTCTCTCACTTGTGCCTCCATCACACAAAAACACAAAAACACAAAAACAATAAAAGTTAACTGTAACTTTTAATTCTTTTCTAGCAATTACAAGGGCATATCTCAATCAGTCTTGGGTGTTACGATTAGGAGGATAT